>NDGN011321938.1:0-20088 GCA_002564285.1 Tympanoctomys barrerae
TTTTTTGATGTTGTTTAATTTTCTCAAATAAACAAAAGGCAGCAAGGTCCTCCCAGTTTTCGCCGCAGCCCGAGGCGTGCAGGGCAGGCCCGGCTCTGGCTCTCCACACCACCTCTCGCTTACGCTCTCCCCAGCGTGCCTGCTAGTGTGGGTGCATTATGGAAGCAAGTGCCTAATAATAGAGGGAAACTTCATTTCAGCAGCGGCAGCTTCTCACTGGAGAGGCGCCATCCTCCTTTCGAGGAGGACTAGGGCGTGCGCCTGGGCGCGTGGCAGGGAGCCAGCGCACTTGCCTCCTGAATTTGGTTTCCTTCTCCTTTATTCACGTCTATAATTGAGTCTTTGTAAGTGGAGGGATGTGTGTAAAGGAGCTAAATTTGGAACTGATCTCGTGGGGGTGATGAGCGCTCTGGACGCCAGCTTTACTCAGCTGCGCCTTGCCAACCAAGAACGGATTCTTGGCGCTCATCTAGGAAAAAAGGAAGCCAAACTTGCCATTTCTTCCACTACCAAGAGGATGGTACGAGAAGCATTCAGGAGGATGGAGTAAGACAGGGAGTTCCAAGGAGCAGGAAAAAATATATGTGGGATCTTGAATTCAGGAATTCCCTAAATCAGTTGGTGAGTTGGGCAGGGAGGCAAGAAGGAGGCGTGGCCTCCAGTGCAAGCCTTTAAGTGGAACCGGCTGAGGCCTCACCTAGCCCCGTGTCCACAGCCGCCGGTGCCTTAGAGCCCCTCCCAGGTGGCCTGTGAGGGTCAGCGCTGTACCATGGGCAATAAGGGCCAGACATGCTGCTTTAAGAGCAGGAAATCAAAAGGGCACAACGGGCACCTGCTGCTGGATTACCTGGGTCCACAGCTTCTCCATCAAAGACAGTGTTCATCTGGACAGTTTCCTAAGGAAAAAAAAGAGATAGCCTCAGGCCCAACCTTAGAGGCTCCCCCAGGGAGGGCCACACATCCTCGCAGTCCCGTTCCCACTCAGAGCTTCTCCACATTTATTCATTCATTTAATGAGCATCGCACTGCATTCTGGGGACCCATGGTAAATGAGGCTGGCACAATAACTGCTTGTGCACAGCTTGCCACTAACAAACGGTTGACAGCGCAGTCTCAAGGCTGTGGCGGAGGAGATGTCGGATGCTGTGGGGAGCAGGAGGGAGGGAGGGGGACACAGAATGCCGACTTGCGGTTGAGGCTCTGAGTCATGGAGAAGGAAGAGTAGAAAGGCCACACACTGTGGCTAAGGATGCACCTGTTGGCCAGGTCATTTTCAGGCAGGTGTAAAGCAGGCACAAATGAGCCCTCAAGTGGCCTCCTGCCCTAGCCCTGGGCCTCCTCTTCTGCCCTCTCTCTTGTTGGTGTAAAGCAGGTCATATCTAGGCTTGCCCGTGCCTGTGCCCCATGAGTGGGACTTGGTGCCCTCCCTCCAGGACCTGACCACTGCCTAACATACCTGTCCCTGACCCCATGGCCACCCTGTTCCCTCATGTGATGCCCTCTAAAGGTGGGAGGTCAGGGTTGTCAGCACACTGAAGAGAGTGGTGTTTGGAGCTTAGAGGGCCTTTCAACCCCAGCTGTATCACAAATATAATCACCTATTCTTCCACAGAAAAAAGGAAGCAGGCATTGCAGGGGTTTCATCCACTGGGTGATCTCGGCCATCACACTCTTCATGGTCATGGGATTTACTTACCTACTAGATTGATATGGCACAGATCTAGGGCATCGCTTGGGGAGTCCCCCAAGGGATGACAGTAGGACCTCGGAGACCAAAGATGGCCTCCTTGTCCTATGTGCAGCCTGGCCTTCTTTGATGCACACAGTCACCACATTCATGTGTCTTGGGCCACTACAAAGTGTTACTTTGAGGGACAGGAATGTGCTGGGTGGCATCACCTTCAAGTCCTGTCATTTCTCAGTGGAGACTTTCATTTCAGCAAAGCAAACAGGCTGAGGTGGAGAGCTAAACCTTGCATTTATGTGCCACACCTGCCCCTGTTCAAAACAGTTCCCACCTGTTGCCTCAGGGCAGGTGAGCCCGCTCCCAGTCCACAGGTAAGGAATCTGAACCTCAGCAAGACCAAGAGGCCCCCAGCCCTATGGCTGAGTGGACAGCCAGGCCCCGGCCCAAGCAGAGCTTTCTCTAGCATTTTCCCACAGGGTTGAGAAAAACACAAAAAACCTGAATCCTGTGGAAAGTGGGAGCCCCAGCTGTGGTCCCTACTCCTTGCTACCCTGTGCGCTGTGCTGAGGAGCTGAGCAGGCGGATATGAGAAACACCGCCATGGCTCGTATTTACGGAGCCCAACCCTTCAGCAAGTACCCTGCAGCCGTGCTCAGAGGGAAAGATGTCTGCTAGGAGTGCGTCTCTGGCAAGCTGTTGCGGGGACAGTGCGTGCACCTCCCCAAACTGCCCTGCCAGGCCTGCCCGTGGGGACACCTCGCCACCACCAGTACCCATGCCCAGGCTCGGCCACACTCACCACCACGACTGCTGTCTTCACCTGCTTCACGTCTGCAGGAAGAGCACAAACAGCAGTGAATGTGTCACAGTGGGGCTGTCACTCGTGTCTTGCTGCCAGTGGCTCTGAACCACCAGTGGGGCACATGTGTCTATGCCACCAACCAGCATGGCACAGTCCCCTTGGGTGGTACAAGCCACCATGGGACAATCATGCATGTATCACTAGTGGGTCAAGCTGGCAGAAACACGTTAAACTCCTTGGGTACTAAATTGACCTTAAAATTCTACCCTCACAAGCTTTGAACTCAGTCTTATAGACATGGCAAAGAATTTTTCTGTCTGCAGACATGTGGACAGTTTTCCATCTTCCTGGAAGAAGCATATGGGTACACACTCATGTACACACATACATGCAATATGCAAATTATTTCAATTTTGTTTTACTCTTTCAGTTTATTGTTATTACTAGACTTCGAAAACTAGCATTGTTAGGCTTTTTCTTTTTCTTTTTTTTTTTTTTTGAGACTCTTTCTTTCTTTCAAATCAAGGTTTTGCTATGTAGTTCAGGCTGGCCTTTAACTCATTTGTAGCCCAGGCTGCCCTCAAACTCACAGCGATCCTCCTGCGGAAGCCTCCCGAGTGATAGAATTACAATTATGCACCCTACACCTGGCCTTTGATTGGCTTTAGAAATCAGAAAGAAAGGTGAAGTTAATGTATTTCTTTATTTTAAAAAATGATTAAAAAGAAAATCCATTCCCTGTACTCTACTAGTTGGACCTCAACAGTTCATAAAGAAGATCAAATCCATTACAACCCTTGTTTCTTCTAAATCTCTAAAGTATCACTTAAAAAAAAAAAGTATCACTTGCTCTTTTGAAAGAGGCAGGGGTGGCTACGGGCATTAGCTGTCCTTGGGAGGAACCCACAGCAGCAAATAGATGCAGCTTGTGTTTAATGCACGCAGAATTCTTGCCCACTCTGTCAGAGGGGAATGGCCCTAGGTGCTGCAGTTGGGCTGAAGGGTCAGGACCCTGGGTAGGAAGGATTTTTTTTTCTTTTCTTTTCTTTTCTTTTTTTCCTGGCTCAGGATGCCTTAAGGGCAGGTCTGGTAAGGCATAAGGATTTGGGAATTGAACCACATTAGCCTGAGCCTGACTGCTTTGCTTAAGCAGGCACTTAAGCAACTGAGCTAATGGGCAGGCCCCAGGACCCTGGGTAGGGAGCAGGGAGGACCACACGCAATCCAAGGAGCACCCTTGGGCCCCACCCATTCCACCCTCAGTGGTGTGGCTGGAACCCCATCGGACACAGTCACCCTGACTAGGCTGATACCTTTTACACACAGGACAACAGAGCAAACAAAACACACAAGTGACAGAAGGAAATTGGCACTGTACATACCGGTGATTCCTGTCTTTGCCCTATGGGGGGAGAAAGCACGTGTATTAATTAGCTTGAAAGCATTACACACCGGCACACAGCTGATCATACGGGGCCCTGGGGTTGATACAGGGGCCAAGGATGAGGGCCAAGAAGAAAGCTTGGCTGGTACGCTACAGCACTAGCCCTGATGCCCTTGGACTAGGGAGCTTGTGGAGTCTGCTGAATTTGCAAACTACTGCCTTGAGCTCCAGGGACTCGGGTGCCTCTCATGAGGATGCCTGGCAGGGCGTGAGCAGCACAGCAAGAGGCCAGGTGTGCCTTGCGGCCCTGTTCTCCTCTCCACTGCCAGCCTAGCAGAGGGCTTGCCTCACAGCAGGGAGGCTGCAGGGCCGGCAATTAGCTCTGATTTCCCGAAACACAGAGGGCTGGACTTGGTCTCTAAAACCCTTCCTACAATGAACTTGGATTCTATAACTCTGTGACTCTAATTTTATTTTTTCTATCTGACAAATGTTCACTGTCACATGATACAAGTAAAGGTCAGGGAGGCCTGGTCTGAGTCTGAATTTCTAGCATATTTTTCTTTTTAAATTAACCATGCTGAAAACAGTATTTAGAGCAAAAGTTAAAACAACTGGGTTGAAGGTGCACGTTTAACGTTTAGCAACAATTGTATGTGAATTGCAGATTTCATTCAAGAACTTCTACCCAGAGGCTGAGGAGATGGCTCAGTGGAATAAGCACTTCCTTAGCAAGCGCAAGGGCCTGAGTTCAATGCCCAGTTCTGAAAAAAAAAAAACCAAAAAACTTCTACCCAAATCCCATTATAGGGCACCACCATCGTTACCAGCTTAAATGCCATTCTTTAGAATCAGTCTTTTTTTTTTTTTAAGTCAATTTGTAAGTGGAGGCCAAACAAATATGTCTTTTTTAATTCCAGCAGACGCTCAAGGATTTCTTACCTTCAAGTCAAGGTTGCCAATAGCAACAAACTTCCTCAATAAATATGACAAAATGCAATGCACATCTTTATGCTAATCCTTATAATTTTATACCATTGTCATGCATATATTTCAAATGATTTGATAGTTAATGGTTTATCTTTAAAATACCTTTCAAAGGCAGCTGCTTCTTGTCACTCCTCTTTGCCATTAAGAAATTCTAAAGCCCAGACCACCTAATACCCTAAGATACTGGGGCACAAGGGAAACTTGAATCTAGAATCCTAAATGCACTGGGTTTTAGCTGTGAAGAAGAGTACAACAAAATTAAAAATAATAGCTATGATGTCTTAAGCATGCGTTCTATGACAGGAGCAGTACATTTGTTTAATTGGTTAGTATTCAAATAAGGAACTTAAAGAGGCTGTCACTTGCCCAAAGCCATGTGTACACAAGATGGTAGAGCCAGGATTTGAACTTAGGCATTGCCTAACTCCAGGTTAAAGTTCAGAACCATTACACTATGCTCTAAGAGCTACTGAGGGTCAAGAACACTGGCTCTGGGAGGTCTGTAATAAGCCAGTGCTCTGTCCACTCCACTCCAGTCCACATTTGTCCCCAGCAGAGGCAGAGGCATCAGCAAAGACCAGAGAAGACCTGGCCATGTCTACAGCCACTAAGGTCCAGAGACTGGGGCCAGTGCCAAAGAACAATGATGGTCTAGTCACCCCAAAGCCCACCTGAGTTCCCAGAGCCAAAAGCTTACTTCCCTCATCAGGTTTTTCTGTGCTGTCTTTAATTCTATCCCTTCCTTAAATATTTTACAAATCAGAGAACAGCCTCCTCTGTCGCTCCACACAATGGGGTTTTCTGAAGCTTTTATGCAGTGGAAGGTCTAAGACACCATCAGGGACAGGGTAGGTTGCTAGAGAACCCAAAGAAATGATTTTCTGTCCCTACTGGTGACCTTTACAAAGGGTACCCCAGGCTCAAGGGCAGCTGGGATTCCTCCAGCTCCCATCCCCTCTTCTGTCCTTCATGCCTGGTTCCCTGCCTGGGAGAGAAACCCTGAGGAAAGGGCCCAGCCCGCCCCAACTCACAGAGCTTTCTTGCTCTTCCTGGTGTTGCAGGGGCAGTGTCTGGAGATGGCTTTGCCCAGCAGGATGAGCAGCGACACCAGGAAGCCCAGGAGCAGCATGGAGCCCAGAGTGACGACAAAAGGCACGTACCACGCCGATGGGGAGTACACGTTCTCCCTGAAGAGCTGATAGGTGATCCTGGGCTGGGGGGACGGAGAGCAGGGGGAGTGAGGAGGTGGTGTCTCTGATGTCAGCACTGCCTGGTGTCCGGTGTGTGCTCCACTGTTTGTCCTCCACTGTAAGCTGAACCTCTGTGTACTTCTAGTTCTGACTTGTGCTACCCATCTCCTTACTTATGTCACCCTTGCAAAAGCCCATTAGACTAAAGCTCAGAAAAGCTAGGGAATGGAAAAGGGACTCCATCCTCTGTCTCTCGTCCCCTTCCCCAAAGCTAAAGCATCCCTCCACTGTTTTCAGCCACCACACAGCGCAACCCAGGGACTCAAAGAGCCATCAATGTCTCTCCCTGGGATGGCCTGAGCCACCAGAGCTGGGTTTTGTTAACACCTTGTAGGACTTTTGTGTTCGCTGGGTCCAGCTGTCACTGCCACATGAGTGGGTTGCTGTCACAGCTGAACCCCAAGTGCAGCATCTGCTTCCTGGAGTGGGAGACAGATCAGAAGCAGGCTTCGGAGATCTCAGGATTAGAGGTGTCTCAGTTGGGTCATGCTGCAAGCCCAAGAAAGGTGTGAGCCCAGTGCCTGCTCAGGGGAGCTACTAGCTCCTACCACTGGAAGCCTTAGGGGTGCCATGTGGCTGCACCGATGGGGTCATGTTGATTCCATACAGGAGACAGAAGCATTAGGAAGATTCAGTAGCAGAAGCTGGCCACCTACGGGCTGGCAAGATAGCTCAGCCATCTAAGCAGCTGCCTGGCAAGTGTAAGGTCCTGAGTTCGATCCCCTGTTCCACATGCCATGGTGGCCCTGGAACCCCAGGTGTCGAACAGGTCACCAAAACCAGGTATGGTAGCATACGCCTGTAATCCCAGCACTGGGGAGGCTGAGAGAGGAGGATCACTACAAATCCAAGTTGTGTAGTGAGACACTGTACCAAATAAATAAATAAAATTTTAAGGGCCAGCCAAATAGCTCAGTGTATTAAAGTGCCTTCAAGCAGGCCCAGGGCCCAGGGATTAGATCCCTGGGTCTGCCGTGCCAGCCCCACCCCTGGGTCACACTGAGATGGCAATTGAGACTGGTTGTGGTGGTGTATGCCTGTAATCCCAGCTCTTGGGAGACTGTAAAGAGGTGGATCATGAGTTTGATCTAGTAGTGAGACCCTGAACACCCTCTAGACTCTTCCCTAAAAATACAAAAAAAAAAATTAAATTAAATTAAATAAATAAATGAAAAAGAAGCTGCCCGCCCTCACTGGTCATTTCCCCTCATGAGCTGCAATACAGAGTGGCCGACAGGGGTGAGCTTCAACTAAGAGGAGGAAAGGGAACCCCAGGAGAGGGGCGAGCACCCCCAAGGCACAGGGTGACAATCTTGTAGACTCCAAGCCCCCGTCCCTCGCCACGCTGATTCTGACAAGGCATCCATCTGTTGCCTTCCTACACTGACCACAACCTGTAATTAGCAGTTTGTGCATGCTCCACCCGCAGGGTTTCAGATCCGATAAGTGGCGGGGGGGGGGGGAGCACTGGGGACTCCAGGTTCCAACTTAGTTCCCTGGAGGCCAAGGTGATGACCACAGCTGTATGAGTTGTGACTTCCATAATCTACAGTGGGTCTGAAAATCTGCGTTTCATTTTTTGTACTGAGAACTGAACCCAGGACCTCACACTTGCCAGGCAGCATCTATGCCACTGAGCTATCACCCGGTCACCTGACCCCGCGTTTCTAATGCATGTCTGGGCAAGGCTGACACTGCTGCTCTGGGGACCACACTTGGAAAAGCTCTGACCTATGCTGTTAGTCCATGAGAGCAGGGATCATCTTGGGCCCGTTCACTAAGATGGTGGGTCCAGGGAGGCATCAGGGCAGTACTGCTAGATTGGATGGATCGATCTGGAGTGAAGGTGGGGCACAGGTACCGATCTCCTCTTGTAAAGAAGTCAAAAGCACAGGACAGCCAGGAACCTGCTCCACATCACTGGCTTGCAGAGCTCTTGTGGATGAGCAGAGAGGGGGCTAAAAGGGGAGCAACTGGCTGATGCCTATGGAAATCGGCTCCTGTGTCACAATGTCCAGTCTATCACAGGTACCTGCACCTGTGCACATATGCTCTTTAAAAAAAAAAAATTAACAGGCAGTCAGTAGTTCTATAAATTCAGGGTCTCACCCAGAGCTTTATCCACCCTTAGTGGCCATTTTTATCTGGCCAAATTCTCCAGCTCTTTTCAGTCCATCCCTCCCCCCAACTTCTCTGGGTCAAGGGGCTCCAGTAGTATATATTTAAGGGACTTATGTCTGGGGATGCCTGGTCCCCAAGCCCTTACCATGGGAGTTGTGGTGAGGATGGTAGTTGGGTAGGGAATGACCTTAACACTCAGTGTCACTGTTCCCGTCTGCACAAGTGCCGCAGCTTTCGTCCTGCTCGACAGCAAGTTATCATCAGTTATGAAGATGAGCAGTCTGTAGTCCCAGATCTTGTCCAGGCCACTGGCATAGTCAAAGCGGGATGTGAGCAGCAGGTGTGTAACATTAGAGCCGGCACTGGGAGAGAAGGCGAAGTGACTGTTGATGTTCCCTGAAGGAGATTAGATACAAGGCTGTCGGTAGGAGGAAGACAAGAAGGTACAGAACAAAGGTGTAGAAGAAAGCTGCATTTTCTCTTTTCCCCAAATGCTCGTGGGTATAGACCGTGTTTCAGATGGACCAGGTCTGGCCAGTGATGCACCAAAGGTCCCTGCAGTTGCAGTGTCTTCCTTAGTACAAAGAAACTCTTGCTTATGACCTGTGTGGCTGCAAAAGAGAGGAGCAGAAAAGGAACTGCAACACATTGTCCTAGGTGTCATCAGGTAAAGAAAGTTGAGAATTCTGGGGTGGCCTCTGCTAGCTTGTCACCTGTCATTTATAGCATTTGCCAACAATGTTCACGGAAAGATTAAATAATACAGATGAATGTTCAAAACGTATTAAAGTAAAAGACGCCTTGCCATGGGGGCCCTCACAACAATCTCCTTCACTTTGAACCTACTTGTCCCATCCTTCTTGCCACTTTCTGAAGCAGTTCTGGAAGTCCTCTTTTGTAAGTCTTTTTAGGGCTGCCTCAAGGTCCTAAATCAACTCAAAATGCTTCTAGCAATTTCTGTCAAATAAAAACATACTGGTATGTTTTTATTCACCTTATTTACTGGATCTGGCACCAAGTCTCTTCCGGCTGTCCCTCAAAGTGAAAATGACCATAAAAAGTGAACATTTCACATCCATTCAGGACGTTGGGGCAGCCACGATAGTGCGACTAAAGATACTCCTGGAGGAGGACTTCCGGAACTGCTTCAGGACGTGGCAGGAACGTGGGTGAGTGTGTTCCAAGTAGGGGGGATGTTCTGAAGGGTGAANTAAAAAAAAAAAAAAAAAAAAAAGGAACTCCATGATATGCTTGATCACACCTTGAATATAACACACACTCAGACCAGTGAGTGGGCAGCAAAAGAGCTGAGGGCTCCCGGTGTGCTTTGTGGAGCTGGCTGGCCGGTCTCACTGGCCACAGGCGTCCTTGGAGTCCTCCTTGGAGTCCTCCAAGGAGCTGCCTCCTGGCTGTGCAAGGATTGCACCCCCACCTCCTGTCCTCTCCCCACCTCTCCTCCAAAGATACATGAGCTCTCTGGGGGCACCCAGCTCTCAGCCTGGAGCCGGAATGCTGCAGCCAAGCCTGGCTCCTGCTCATTCCTGCAGTGGCTCCAGGCCCGTTACCAACAGAAAACCAGCAAATGAAGCAGGAAATGATGCAGTTCTCCCTCCCTTAGCAGTGAAGAGCTCCATAAAGGCCCAAGGCTTCTGGTGTGGGCTATTTCCATCGCTGGCAAGTGCATCTCCAGGCAGCGTCTGCCCCTGGGCTTTGTGACACTGCTGGCTCAGAGGCTCCCCACTGCTGTGTTCCTGCTCTGTCAGGGCTCAGCGGGTGGCCACGATGGATTTTTTACTCTTTTGCATGGAACTGCTCTGCTTGTTTGGGTTTGAATCTCTGGCCCTGGCACTTCATTAGATGAGCTATTTTGGTCTGATTTTCATTGAAGTCTGTTCTTTTTTTTCTTCTTCCTCACCTAGTGGTATGTGTTTTAAAGACAGAAAATGAATGGAGCAAAAGAGAATTGTGGAGGACACATTTCAAAATGCACTTTATCCGTTTAATCTATTATTATCCCAGTGAGAGGCCTGGGCTCCCCTGCCCCCACGATATGCTTTTAGGAAAAGAGATGGCTGAGGAGTTGGACTAAATTATTTTTTTAAATTACACTAATGCCACTTATGAGTCACTGCAGTCAGGGAATTTAGAAGGCTCCACCATCAAAAGGGTTCACCCCTCCTAGGACCTTTGGGCAGCCTGGCAGGGACTCTGGGGGAATAGGGAAGCCACAGAGCCAGCAGGAAGCTTGAGGGCCTTTAGACTCTTCACCCCTCCTCCCTCAGGCCCACACCGCGCCTGGGTCCACGTGTGAGTATAGACCCTGCCGCCCTTCCAGAGTCCCCAGAGACCGGGGCTGTTGGCCCCAAGTGCCGTACCTGGGCCAATGGCGTAACGGAAAGATCTGGGGCTGGAGTCAAGGTCAGTGCATGTCAGCTTGAAATTCTGAATATTTGTGCCAACTTTCAGATCCACCGGGATGGCCAGGAAGTAAGAGTTGGGGGTGCACAGTGGCTTCTCGTCATTTTCTCCAAAGATGTTCACAATAACCTAGCGCAGCAACAAGGGTCATGTGTAAGGGCTGAACAGGGCTGGGGCTCACCATGTGCCTGGAAAGTTCCCAGCTGCACACCCCACAGGCGTCAGCTCAGGTAGCCTTACCTGACAGAGGGAATAGGACCCTGCCCATCTCACAGGGGAGGAAAAGGTATCTCGATTAGATGACTGAATCACCACCATGCAGCTGCTGAGTGGCCACGCTGGCACTTTAATTCTGCTCTGTCCTCCCCCCAAACTCTACACTGTAACTGTGTGCATGTGGTACCTGTAACACTTACACGCCCCCGACACCCTGCGTCTAGATTCATGAGCTCCCCAAAGCTAATGCTGACCTCTTATGTGGCAGCGGCTGTGGGTTTGCAGGGACCCTGTGCATTTCCTCGCTCACTGCCCCTTGTGAACCAAAATTCAGTCTCTAGCTTTGGCACACACAGCAGTTTCTCAAATCTAGTTGAGCTTTCTTGAGCTCACTTCAGGCCAAATGAATTTGCATCCCTGGAGGGTGGGAACTGGGCATGTTTTCACAGTCTCCAGCTGATTGTAATATGCACCGCTGGCCAGGAGGAGCGGGCCTGCCTAAGCTGGGATCTCATCTAGCACCAGGGCTATTAGTGCCGCGCTGGGCCTGGGGGGGCTGACCTGCCCTGAGCAGGGCCAGCGTGTGCTTTCATCGCTGCCTTTTATGCCTGGTGGATTGGCTCGTGGACTGGGATGCCTGCCAGCACGGATTCGCGGAACGGCAGCCCTGAAAGGGATTTATGTGATCATTTAGTTCCTCGCCCTTTTAAAAAGCTTATGAATTTTGAGTCGTAGTCATTCTACTTTTGAAATTTAGGGATTTCAACTATTTCCAAGTCTGAGAATAAATTGAATGCTCACTCTAGTTGGCTCCCAAAGTGGAGTCCATGCATTTCTCTCAACCCCCAGCCTACCGAACACTGCAGTCCTCTCCCACTTTGCCTGGATGGCAATGTCAAACCGCACCTATCGCTGGAAACATCATCCTGTTAACTCAGAGCAAGTCACTGGGGGAGCTGGGCCATCCAGGCACAGGGTTATCAGGTGGCTCTCCACTTAAGAAGTACAGAAATAGGGACTTAGAGATAAGCCCTGCTCAGGCCCCCTTGGGAAATTGGGATCAAAGCTAAGAAATGAACTCATGTTCCTGACTCTGTGCTGGCCATTGTCTGTGTCACACACGGCTGTCTGCTGCTAGCTGAGTCCAGTCTCCTTCATGCTTTTCACTTTATTATTGGAAAAGAACAAGAAGCATTGGATCCTTTGGGCTGCCGTGTTGCTCTCAGGTAATCCCAGTCTCCGACTCCAGAGACCTATTAGACCCTTGTGTGATCCCTATGTGCTACTCAGAGGGTGCCTTGGACCAGCAGCAGTGTCACCTAGGAAAGAATACTAAAAATGCAGGACTCTGGACGGGAGTGAAGGCAGGCATTGTGGGAGATGTTTGGGCCATTGAGGAATGCCCCTGGCCCCACGCCTGGGGGACATGGACCCCCTTCTCTCTCTCCTTCTTGGATCCAGATATGAATACTCACTGAGACACTCCTGCCACTATGTGCCACCCTCTCTGGAGGTCCCAAACAGTACCACCTACCCACGAACTGAACATCCCATATCATGGGTCATCATAAGTAGCCTGCACTGAGTATTTTGTGACAGTGACACAAAGCTAACTAATATAGCATTGTTGTAAGGTCCACCCCATCCAGTGTGATGTGTACGGGTTGGGGAAGAGATGGATAACTGCAAAGCCACCTCCATGTGCCATCCCAAGCCCCTCACCGATGCTCTCTGTGACTCCCAAGTGAGATGTAAGCAGCCTTAGGAGGAACCTTGTCCCACAAAGTGGCTTTGTGGGCTCAGCACATGGCCCACAGCTGACTTCAAGCTCAACACTTCTCCCAGTCGTCCCCAAGCCGGACCTCAAACAGAGGTGTGAATATTTATGTCTGGGTGCCTCTGCTTGTTCCTATCACATCTGCAAGCCCTGCCCTGGGAAGATTCTCATTGCTGCAGCCACACCATGGAGGTGCCAAGGAGACCCTAAGTCAACCACTTGGGGGAGTGAGTGAGGATCTACCAAACAGCCCCACTCACAGTGACAAAGCTCGTGTCCTCGCCGTTGGTGGCCTGGATTCTGAGAGTGTAGGTGGGGGTGGTTTCATAGTCTGCCTTAGTTACTAGCTGGAGTTCTCCCGTCTTGGGGTTAATCCAAAATATGTTGGGGTGCTGGGGGCTGGCCCCTCCGCTGGAGATGGAGTACGTGACGCTGCTCTGGGGGAGGTCCTTATCCGTTGCTCGCACCTGTCCAACCTGGGTTCTAGCTGGAAGAATAAAGTGCCTGCTGTCAGTCCTGGTTGGGTCGGGGTTGGGTGACAGAAAGAGATGTTCTCAGTGCCTCGGGCAGAAAGGCTTTGGAAGGCCTCCTTGCTTATCAGAATCTGTGTGGCACTTTGTATCTTCAACTGTCCTACATCCAAATAATATTACCGATCAGCCACCGGGTAACTGGCCCCATATCCAAGCACGGCTGAGAGATGTGAAAGATGGCTCAAGGATGCCAATTATTTTGCTACCATAAACAACAGTGCCAAGGACATCCGCCCTCACACACACCTCCTGGCCTTGGGGCTCCCTAAAAGTCTCGAGTATTTTCAGCATTTTTTAATAACAAGCATGAATGACCCTTACAAACAACGTGAAACAATAAATAATTTTAAAGAGAATTTAGTCACTGATGATTACAGAGAAGAGGTTCTTAATGCTTTTCCACTTTGGTTCTTTTAGAACTCTTTTTGGTGGGCCGGCTGGAGTTCTGGCTTGGCTGTTTATTAGAAGCTCTTGCTCATAAACTGCTCTCCTCCAGGGCAGCAAGCGCCTCTCATTTAGTTCTACAGCCCCAGCACCAGGTGTGTGACCCAGAGCGGGTGGTTAAAAATAATTGTTGTAAAATCTGTGAAATCAGGAAAAGCCTGTTTCTGGTGAATGTGTTATTCACTAGGTAAAGTGGCGTTCCCTAGGTAAAGTGAGAAATTGAAAGCATTTTTCTGTGACCCTTCTTTTTTTTTTTTTTTTTCTGAAAGACTGGTTTGGTTTGGATTTGGTTTAGCTTTTAAATAGGGGAGAAGTCTGTTTGATCTCAGGCTCCCGGGCTGTCAGGAAGCCCGTGGAGTGGCGGCAGCGGAGTCTGTGACCTCAGGTGCCCTGGGGAGCTACAGCAGACAGGGAGGGAGCTGCTGAGGAAGCTCTAGTCAGGGCTTCCCTGCTGAGGGAGGAGCCTGCGGAGAGGAGGAAAGGGCAGGGGAGCAGGCCTCGGGTGAATGGAGCACAGGAGAGAGAAAGGAGTTGATTTTATTTTTCAACGAAGGAAATAGAGAAATGGGAAGTTTTAAAATTTCACTTCTCTTAGTGAGCTGGTAAAAAATCACGGTGGAGACCAAGAGAAAGACACAGAGAGCAGGATTAGCGGAATCAGGCAGGCAGACAAGCAAGCTTTCAGAGAAAGGCGATGTAATCAACAGTTCTTAAAACCCAAGTTCAAATATGGAGGAAGTAAGATATATCACGTACAAGCACAGATTCCCTATGATCAATGTGAGCATTATGCATGTCTAAATTGTACCAATAAACTTAATTATAAAAAATGAAATAGCCTGCCTGGCAAGCACAAGGTCCTGAGTTCCATCTGTGGTACCCCCCAAAAAATTAATTGATAAAAATAGTAATAAATAAATAAAATAAAGTCCAAGTTTTACCAAAGAGTTCTGTACCCACAAGTATGGTTTTTTTAAAAAAATAAGAGGGGCAAAAACCAGAAATCAGCTGTAAATCTCTGCACCTAGCACCATCAGGAGCTTTGCCTTCCCGGGACAGGCCTTTGGGTTGAGTCTGGCAGGAGGGCTGTAGTCTGTACCTTGTAACTTACCTGGTCTTACTTCTGACACATCAAACTCATAGGATGGCCTCTCGAAGACAAGAGGAAACTCATTCTCTGGGCTTGTTAAGATAGAGATGTGGATGTTATCTAAAGTTGGAAATGGAAAACAAACTTAAATTAAAATCGTTATTCATTAGTTTATCCAACTTTTTGTTTTCTCAGTACTAGGAGTTGAACCTAGGGGCTTGCACATGCTAGGCAAGTGCTCTACCACTGAGATACATTCCCAAGCCTTTAAAAAAATTTTTTTTAACTTTGAGATACCATCTCACTAAGCTGCCCAGGCTGGGCTCAAACATGCAGTCCTCTTGTCTCAGCCTCCCAAGTAGCTACAATTGCAGGGAGGGCTTATTCAATACTTTAAAAGTACAATCTGAGTATGGGCTCTGGGATACAGGTGGATAAGACCTATGTGTTCCTGACCTCAAGATGCTTAAGTGGGAAGTGTTAGCTCAGCCTGACAAGGATAGTGTGGCTTGGGGGACGTTCTAGAGTATGTGCAAGAAGACTGAAGAATAAAAGTACATGATTCACTCAGGGCAACTGCAAAGGGTTTGGTCCAGTTGGGGGAAAAAAAGAAGCTGGAAGGGCCGAGACCAGAGCCATAGCTAGGGAGGGGAGCGCAGCCACGCAAACTCCCTGCTCCAAGCCAGGGTTTGCATGTGAACTTGCCAGCCACAGGACGCGCTCAAGGAAGCCACGTGATGGTGTTTGCATTTCCTAGAAAAATCACTAGCTGAGACAGGAAAGATGCACTGGAAAGGAGTGAGACTGAGGCACAGAGACTTTAAAGAGTCTTCCATGTTGCAATTCTGCCAAGAAAGGGAGGTACCCTGCTTAGAGCTCTGCTGGTGGAAGGGGAAACCTAGCCCAATTCCTAGAATTGCCTGTGTAGTTTTATCACTGATGCTCAAGGAACAGGCCCATAAGTGAAAATGATACTTGCTTTTGTAATAAGGAGGGGCTACATCCTGCACCTGGATTATCACAGCGTACTGATTGCCGGCAGCTAGATTGCTTGGATTCTCGTAGTCTAGATCACCAATCAACTAGATTAAAACAGAGAAACTAGATGATACAGAATAAACAATCCTACATGTTGACATTTTCATATTCCACTGGTAGATCCTGAAATTGGCACCATCCTTTTGGAAATCATTTTCTTATGATTTTAAGAGCTTTAAAAAGTTATAATATAGTTTTGTGCACTGCTAGAGAATTTACTCTAAGGAATTCACCAGGAAGGAGAATCTATGCACAAAGATGCTTACCCAGCACTTCTGCACAAGCAGAAGCTCATGACTTCAGATTAGCTGAAGAAAGGCGTGACACTGAACCTGTTAACCAGGGATGCTTTCATTATTTAACCTATGTATGCACATATGTGTAGAATATGCACACACAATGCACACTAGGTAGCAGACCGGGAGGAAAATGTGGCAAAATAGCAACTGCAGTTATCACAGAACAGTGATGCTTTTCTGTGCTTACATTTCTCTATAGTGAGCAGAGGTTGATTTCCTAAACAGAAAAACACAGCAGTGAATGAGGTTGGTGAGACTCTTGAGAGTGGAGGGAGGAAGAGGCAGGAAGAGAGAAGGAGGTGGGATAGAAGGAATGGTGTAGACCCACTTGCCTTCCTTCCCCAGCCCTGACACCCCCAAGTTGCCACCCACTTGTACCTGTGCCTCCCTCCTCCTCTCCTTCCCCACTGCCCTCCAGCAGGTGTCCATAAGCAGAGGCCCCCCAGGCTGGCTGGGGTCACCTTCCATGCTCCCCCCAAGCTATTTGCAGCCTCCCTCTTCTGTCCCCCTCGGGTCTCCAGCAGCTCTACAATGCAGAATCTGTCAGGACACACTGCGAGCTGAGCCCTGCTCCCTCCCCTCACACCTCATTTGTGGAACCAGCACTCAAATAAACACAGTGCTTGAGTGCAGAGGGCACTAATGTGTCCGTAAAAACACACTACACAGGCACACAAACCAAGCTGCACGGGGAAGAATCCGGTCCTTAGCACCCCCAGCCCAGCCATGCTTAACAAACGTTCCCTGAACCTGGGTAAAATAAAGACCTAACAGGGAGCACGGGCTCACTATTAAGTCTGTGAGTTACTGTGGCTCGGAGAGGGGGCTGCCTTGGAAATCTCTCTCTGCGGGGCAGCAAAAGCGCTGTGCCTGTTGGACCAGCTTCCCTCATGCCCTTTTAATGATGCAATGACCATAAACTGACCATGATTTTCCCAGAGCCAGCTGGATCCTGTAAAAATCTGCGGCTGCTCCCCGCTCCAGATGGCGTGGTGAAGTTGAATGCATTGTGTGGGGCTTCGCTGTCACTGTCAAAGCAGAACTTGCTCAGGTCCAGGAGCACTGTTCCATTGGCCAGTCTTTCGGATACCGTAATGCTGGGCAAGAAGACACGACTCAGTATTTCCCCTCCACGGTGACTAAGCACGCCTAGCCCAGACAGCGCCCCTTGGCTTCCAATCCAAAGCCAGGCCTGGGTCATTGTGGGAGCCTCCTCACAGCCTCTCTGCTTCTGCTCTGGCCTCCTTTCAGGTGATTTTTTAACGCAGCCTCAGGAGACAGCCTGTTACAATGTCAGACCACGTCACCTCTGTGCTCCTACATCCTCATTTCACTCTGCATCCTGAATCTGACGCGTAAGACCCGCAGGATGCTCTGTTCTCCTCTCTTCCCAACTCTTCCAATGCAGGCTCCCGTCACTCCTGGAGCTGCCAGCTCTCCCCATGGCCTGAGCATCTCTTCATAAACCCACACTCCCCCTACAAGTCTCCCCACTGTTTGGGGGCTGAATGTCCCCAAGACCTTGTCCCCAGGGTGGTACTTCTGGGAGGCAGTGGAACTTTACAGGAGGGATGGGGGGATCCTTAAGTCATTGGGTTGTACCCTTGAAGAGGACATAGCAGGGGAGGACCTCAGCTAGGGCCACAGTAATGGAGCCCACCAGGTGTGAACTGGATCTGTCAAAACCAGTTCTAACTTCATGGCCTCACGTATCTGTTATCCTTTCACAAAGCTGACTGATACCTGCCCTTGGCTGCTTTCCTTAGCCACTAATCAATGCCACCTTCCCAGGGAGGCCACGTCGTGTAACCATGCACCACATCCTCCCATTCCACTTTTTATTCACAAGTCTTAGCGCTCACCGCGACCATCTATATTGTATTAACTTTTATCCTGGCCATTGTCTGTGTCCCACCTAGAACTCAAGTGCAAACAGGGATGTTTGCTTTGTTTACTAAATATTTGTACAATGAATGAATGATGACATAGAAGAGCACAATTGTGAAGAGGAATATAAAAGAAATATAAGTTATGTTATTACACTCTGCCCGCAGGAATGGAAAGACTGGCTAGAGAAAATACCTGTCACCCTGCAGCCTCATCCACCTTGCTTCAGAAGTTGGGCATTCCTCTGTGTGTGTCCCTGTGACTTCAGTGTCATAGAAGGGCCACCTGATACCTTAGTACTGCCCATTCAAAAGAGATTAAGGGTTGAACTTGGAGGTCCCTTTCTGACACAGATGAGGAAAGCTGGCCCAGGAGACCTTTAGGAAAGCTTAATACTGGGGACTTCAGTTCATTCAGGACCTTTTACATGTCTGTAGGTTGCCATTCATCTGCCCGTTCGATGGACATAAACCATGCCAGCTAGCTTTTGCTACTTAACACATTGGCCCCAGCTTGGCAACCTCAAGCAGGAAGCGATCACTGTTTCTTACCCTGCTTAGGGTTACCCAGCATTTCTCTTGGTTCTAGCTGGACCTGGCTGAGCTCCTCCACCCTGGTAGCTCACCCAGGGTGGAGGTCTAGCTTGGCCTTACTCCTGTGGCTGGTGGTGGGAGGGCCTTGGTCTATGCTTCATGTTGTCTCTCTTCCCCCAGAAGGCTGGTCCAGACTTTCTCGTGGACATCTCAGGAGTCCAGAAGTAGAAAGATAGGTCAAGTCCCCAAGCACGAGTACCTTGCCAGCCTCCGTTGTGCCATGCAGGGGACAGTCCAGGGACCAAAGTAGCTGCCATGGTCAAGCCCAGATTCTAGGAGAAGCGGCACAGCTCTCACAAAGCCACAACGCACAGGGATGCCATACAGACACAGCAATTTGGGGCTAGGTTTTACTGTTGCCATCGTTTGGGGGATGTTTGTGTTGTTTTATTTTTGCTGCCTATCTCAATCATATTTTGCCTTGGCAGGATTTCTTCCAAAAAAAGATATTGTGGCTATCAGGAGAATTGCCCCAGGCCTTCCGTCATGGCTGGAGTTGACTGCGGGCCCCACACTGCAGGGAGTTCACACACCTGTCAGGTGTGGCAGAGGTGCTAGGACAGGCTCGTTTTGTCCCCAGCCCGCTGGCCCTGGCTTCCAGACTCCAAGGCCGCAGCTGAGCGTTCCTTAAACGGCACGTGGTCGGGAGTGTCTTTCAGCCACTTTCTCTCCCTCTTACCTTCACCCAGGGCAGACCTGTGCTGAGGTCTGACCGCCTCGCCCCAGCCTCATCTGGCCCTCGCTCCAATTTCTTCCCCAGGCATTTTCCCTAATGAAAAACAACCTTGCACACTCAATCATCTCTTGGCAGCTGGTTCTTGGAACACCCAGACTAACAAGCGTTAAGTTCTCTAACCCTCTGTACTTCTTTTTCCAACCGCAATGTGCCCATCTACACCGTACAGCCTTGCTTACTGGCGGCTACGGTGGGGTCCGGGTTCAGTCACCAAGAGACAGAGTCCAAGAGCAGCGCTGTCCTGGGCTGCTGGGGCCAAGCGGGACTGCTGACAGGATAGAAAACCGTGCACGTGTCTCCCTGACCACACCTGTTCGGGCACAATCGAGGCCCGCGTTCTCACCGCCGCAGCCATTGCACGACATTGTGGTTTTATTTGTAAGCATCTAAAGTACGTGGTGGGGGGAGGAAAGAAAAAACAAAACCAAATAGCTATCACGTACTGAGTGCCAGCTGCGCGCTAGCGCATGCCAAGCACCTGGAAAGCACTTGGAGTCCTTCATCCCCGAGAGGGGTGTGCGCATGCCCTCACTGGAAAGGGCGGTTCCCACCGGCAGTGGTAGCGACACCCCCAGGTGTGGACCTCAGCCGTGAAGCTGCAGGCTCCCTCCGTGACCTTCCAGGCGCACAGGGGATGCTTAGTTACAAGAGCCCCTGGCTTGTCCTGAAGTGGGACCTTTCAGGCGCTGCCTCAAAGACCCCTGCCTTGACCCCTCTGGGCTGGCAGCCCCTTGTTTCCCCCAGTACTGGTGACTTCTTGTTCTCTTTTCTTTTTTCTTTCTTTCTTTCTTTCTTTCTTTCTTTCTTTCTTTCTTTCTTTCTT
>NDGN011321952.1:0-14590 GCA_002564285.1 Tympanoctomys barrerae
AAAAAAAAAAAAAAAAAGAACTGATAAACAGACCAGATCCAAACAAGGATATCTGTCTTAGCTTGTATCTAAATGTCCCCACAACATCTCCTGTGCTCATAGGTAAGGCTTTACAGAGGTGGCTAGAAAGGTGGGGTATGACTACTGATTAAGAGTGTGATAACTAAATTAGCCCACTGACTGGTTTAGCACAGTCCTGGGTGTGGATGGTGAGAAGGCTGGTGTGGTGCTACTGACAAACACACTTGTAATCTGAATGGAATAAGAGGAAAAGGGAGGCTGGATGCTGCTGCTGCTGCTCTCTGGCTGTTCTACCATGGCCTGTTTTTCTTCTGTCATGCCCCTTTACCATGCTTCCCTGCCTCAGAGTCAGCCAACTGTGGACTGAAATCTTTACAAACTGTGGGCTAAGGACTGGCAAAATAGCTCAGCAGACTAAGTGCCTGCTTAGGCAAGCACAGGAACTGGGTTTTGATTCCCAGCACCACATGCTGTTCTGGCCCCAGCCCCAGGCGCACTGAGTCAACCAGAGACCAGCGTGGTGGTGCACGCCTGTAATCCCAGAACTGGGGAGGCTAACTATGAGTCTGAACTGAATAGCAAGGCCCTGTATCAAAAGAATAAAAATAAAGTAAAATAAACCTTTCCTTCTTTGTGTCAGGTATTTGGCCCACAAAGAAGAGAGTAACTAAGACACTATTGTGATACTCCTTTTTCAGATAGATGTGAATTGAGGTCTTGTTGATTCAGGTCCTTGAACACAGCTTCTTAGCATAATATGAAATAATTTCTCAAGGTACCAAGGACCACATTCTCACAGACTATATAGGTCTTACTTAGGTCCCTGAGGGAGTAATCTGTGATAATTCTAAGTTCTGATCACACATATGCACACATACTTGCATACACTTTGTTATAAACATACATGGAGCAAGAAAAGAATCTGAGTCTTACAAAGACACCATCCTGATCAATATCTCTTATTTATTTATTCTCTTATTTATTTAACCATAACAGCCAATGTTGGCATCAAGTACTTCTTTAGTAAAGAACACAAGTATCACCAAGAAGAATTTCAGAAAGACTGAATTTTTTTTAAAAAAATCTCATGCATAGTTTTGTTTCCCTTATGCCATATTCTTTTAGGACCCACATTTGGAGAGCCAGGCTAATTAGTAGGACTTCTTTATAAAAGCCCTACTCTATGAAATGTGGCTTTTCAAAGTTCTCTGGGGGGCCAGGGAGATGGCTCAGTAGAATAAGCTCTTCCATGGCAAGCGCAAGGGTCTGAGTTCAATCCCTGGTTCTGCCAAACATAAAAATAAAAATAAAAGCTCTCTGTGGGGACGATTATGTTTGGCCAGGGTTTTAGAATGAATGTAGCATTTGCAGTCATTTCTTTTTATGAAAATCTGCAAATGGCTACGTTAGCTCAAACTGAAGATTTGGAAAGCCTTTGGCAAGCAACATACTTCTGAATACCTAATTTGTAAAAAAGATATAATAGTCCTCATTTATGCACAGGGGATATGTTTCTATACTACCAACTTGGTGCCTAACACCGTGGATAGTGCCAAGCCCCATAACTTCATGCCTTTTCCATCTATTCCTACCATAGATCTTAGCAACACTAGCATTTAATTCTCTTCTCTTATTAAATAATCAAGAACTTTTACCTTTACACTTAAAGGAAGCATTTTGTGGCTTTGCTTGGGCATCTCTGAGTTGTGAACATTGCTAACCTTGCACTTTGGAACTATTATTATGCAAAATAAAGGTTACTTGAAGACAGCGCTGTGACAGTAGGTCTGACAAGTGGACGAGACAGGTAGCCTGTGGTGTGGGATCCCGGTGGGATAGAGCAGGATTATATGAGTTTTCATTACACTACTCAAAATGACATGCAATTGAAAACAAATGACTTGTTTCTTTCTGGAATTTGCTAGCTAATGTTTTCAGACCATAGTTGACCATAGATAGCTGAAACCAGGAAAAACAAAAGTGAGTAAGGAAGGACTATTTCTACTTTATCACTAAAGGTAAGATCATGAGCACACATTTTTCTATTAATTCTGAGATCTTTGAGCATAAACCATCCAGGTCTTTGTACAAATTCAATATATTTACTACCTGGACTTAATTTCAACTGGCTTTTATATTAGAAAATTCACCAAAGTCTTCTTAGGATAAAGATCATTGTAATTTAGGTCCTAATAGAAAAAACACATGGGGTGGATGTGGATGGGAACAGAGTTTAGCTAGCAAGGACCTCCATGGAAGCTTCCCTATGAGCTGTCTAATTTGGGAACTCTTAGCAGCACAGTCTAGGGAATGATCTAGCAGCCATGTGCACAGTCAGGGTTGCCAGGGACCAGGTAAGGACATCCCACTGGCTGTTCTGTGAACAAAGGCCTAAGGAGCCCTACACTGTCAAACCAGGGTCCCCCAGGAGTGAGGCACTTGTCAGCTATCAGGTCCCTGGGGCAGTACAAAGTTCTTGATCTTCACAGGGGAGAGCCCAGGGTTGTTCTTTCCAGCAAAAGTTTCATGTGAGATTTCATACATTTTAAAGTGGCTTTTGAACTAAAAACTAGCAGGGAGCACCAGGGTTCATTTTTTGTAGTTTTTTGTTTGTTTGTTTGTTTGTTTGTTTTCTTTCCTAGCTTCCTGTATGAAGATTCAGTTTCCAAGTACAAGTGGAATGAAATGAAAAAATAATTCAGCACAGTCAGGGCATGGGTAAGGCTGTGGGTGCCGTGCCAACCCCACCGCTCTACGTCGCTGTGCAGCCTTGAGCCCTTGAGGTTGTCCTGCAGATGGGGACATGGGCTAAGCTGGTTAAGGAGTTCAGGATCTCCTCCTAGGCCCCGTCGCTGGTCCTCGGCTCCCATTGGCTCCACAGGCACAGCTTTGCTCTGCCCCAGGACTCCTTAAGCTCCAGGCAAAAACAATCTGAGCCTGCAGCATTTGTCATTGTTGATCTTATAACTGAAATATAAAAGGGGGTCACAGTTGTCAGCCATGAATTGAACAGGCTGTCTCTGTTTCAATACTGTGAACTGCTGTGACTTTGTAATTGTGTAGTGTGTTTACAGGCTGCATCCCAAGGAAAGGAAAGGGAAAGAGGCAAATAAAGAAATTCCTTGGAATTCTCTGCAGGGTCTGGGCCCCCAGGGTGGGAGGATGTGCTGGACAAGGATCTAAAATACTACTGCCCAACCAACAGGGACTGTGGTTTGGAGGCTGAGCTACATGACATGATAACTTGATTCATGGCTTTGGTGAGTCAGATTCTGGGGAGAGTATACTAAATGTCTTGCTATTATTTGCAAAAAGGCTTCCCCCTTCTATCTTCACTGCAGAGTCAAATCTAAACTTAGAACCTGTCCTCTGTGTAATGTTTTGTTTTTCCTTCAGTGTTTAATGTGAATGACGCCACATTCTTGGCCTTCTTTTATTTGTATTTTTAAGGTGACCGCTTGCTCTGTCTTTTCCTCCTTTGTCTCTTTGTTTACACTCATGGTTAAATGGGAGAAGAGAACCCTCGGCCAACCATAGTCCAAGCCAGTATGTCTGAACTCACTGACCTTATCCTATTTCCTGCTTTCTGAGCTTTACTCATTCCTGCTGTTTTCATGGCCCTTTTTATTTTGTTGATTTTATATGTGTTTCCCTCTTAAAATTTTAGAGCACATCTTTTTAAAAAAAATTTATTTAGTACAGGGTCTACAGGGTCTCACTACACCGATCAAACTTATAGTGATCCTTCCTGTTTTTCAACTCCCAAGTGCTGGGATTACAGCCATGTGCCACCATGCCCAGTCTCAATCACAGTTTCAGTATGCCTGGGAGTGGGGCTGACACTCCCTCTTAATATTTAAATGTTATTATTTTAACATTGAGAGTGACTTTTAAAAAATAAACAACAAAAACTAAAGTGTAGATTTTGAACTCCTTACTCACTATGATCATTATTTATGAAAAATTCTTTTATGGTCCAATTTGGTTCATTCTTTAATGTTTATAAGCTGTAATGTTTAGAGGGGAGATTCAAGGGCACTTCCAGTTAAAGGCTGAGTGCTTCCTACCAGTTGTAGGGTTGTGGAATCATCAGCTGATGTCTGTTTCAGTCTCATTCTCTCATCTATAAAATGAAGAAAATGAATCAGGAACCTGAAGAGATGGATGGCCTGATGTAGGACTGATGCGGCCCAGGATCCAGTGTCCACTCTATGTTGGTTCTTACTAAAGGACTATTAGCTCAGAAAGTCCACCCCTACTATGTAGCTTGTCTTTCCAAGTGTGTTTTGTGTTTATTTGCTAAACAAAGTCCTGAACTGTTACACTTGGTGTGACAGTTGGTTGACTGAGTCAACTTGAGCAAGAAAAGCAGAACAAACTGGCTCAACAACTCCACACCCGAGGTGTGGCAGACCCTCCTGAAGGCAGCTTGTCATGAGGATTGTATAAAGGGAAAGTAAAGCAGGACAGATCAGCTTCTAGCTCTTCAGAAGGGCCCCAGTCTTCACCTTCACCTTGGACATCATCTCCTGGCTTCTGGTGCAGACTCTTCAGCTTTTGGTACAGCTCGTTCTGCCTCCTGAAATGGAGTCACATGAGACACTGCAGTGAGCTCCAGACCTTGGTCTGAAATCTTCAGTCTCTAGTGGGCAGATGCCCTCTGCGTACTTCCTCATCCAACTTTCTGGCTGACCATTGTAAGCAGATCTTGTAAATTCTTATACATTCATATACCTTGTACACTTGTATATCTTGTGTTTCTCAATAAGCGCTGACTAATGCGCTTGGTGAACTAAACCATTACATTTACCAGACCCTTTCTGTGTCTTTGGCTACCTGCTTTCCTGGAATTGTGACTGAGAAGAAGTCCCCCAGCTGCTCTAATTAAAAACTGAGTGCCCACTGAAATCTCTGTTCACAGTGACCCAGGTGTCCCCTTCCCACAAAGCTTGCTCCAGGATTTAATTCTCACTTTGACAAAGGTCTGCTGGCCTTGGACTCCTTCTCTGGACAGAGGCACAGGCTGGGTTCTCCATTCTAGAAGCTTTTGAGCAAGAAGACTTGCGGCCAGGGGTGCCTCTAAATGTCTTCATCATCTCACAGCACTGCCTTCAGGGCCTCACTTTCCTCTTGGCCAAGGAACCATAGTATTTAAAACCTTTAATAAATCACTGGGGTTTTCTGCCAGCCCCATCAGAAAGCTTGGACCAAGCCTGAGCACTTAGCTGAATATCCTGCCACAGATTGAACTTCACCTCAGCCTAAGCACTGCCACGGTGAACCTAGAATGTCAGCAACTGGGGGCCCACAGAGGTAAGGACTCAGAAACAGCACACATTTACAACATACTTTAACAGAAAGTACTACAAGCACCCTGAGGTAGTGGAAAGGCAAAGAGAAACATAGAAGATGTACACAATGACACTCTTTAAGAACTTTCCATCTGGGGCTGGGGAGATAGCTCAGCAGTCTAAGTGCCTGCCTGGCAAGTTCAAGTCCCAGTACTGCATGCTGTGCAGACCCAGAACCCTGGAGCACACCATGCTGGCCACTGAAACCAGGCATGGTGGTACACACCTGTAATCCCAGCACTGGGGAGGCTAAGATAGGAGGATCAGCATGAGTCCAAGCTGCATAGCAAGACCCTGTACCAAATAAGTAAATAAATAAAAGATTTTTTTTTAAATCTTGGGAAAAACTTTCCATCAAAAATTAACCACATAGAAGAAGATATTTAACAAAGGACTTGTACACAGTAATAGGACCATTTGTACAGCATACACTCAGTGCTTCATGTCCTTTGTGTAATGTTTTGCAATGGTTTTGAAACCACCACATCTGTGGTTTCAAGCATCCCCAGATTGAAAATACTCGCACGCAGAAAAAGTATCTGTACTCAACGTCTACAGATGCTTTATTCCTAAACAAAGAAAACCTGGCAATTATTTCCACAGCACTTAAATTATATTAGGTATTACAAGACATTTAAAGATGACCTGAAGCACACAGGACACTGTATGTCAATGCTAGGCAAATGAAACACCATTTTATATAAAGGCCTTTGGCACCTAGATTTTTAGTGTGGGGGGGCTTCCTAAGGCTACTGAGGAATTCTGCAGGTATTGAACATGCTCCTCCAGGCTGCTCCAGTAATAACACTGAAGAGAAACTGAGATGATGCTTTCTGTATGCCAGGTCCTGCTCTGTAGCTCCAGACATATCAACCTGTCACCATGGCAACCCTAAGGCATTGATAATATCATTTTCCCATTTCAAAGGTAAGGGAAGTCAGCTTCTTACCTAGGCTCTCACAACTAGCAAGTGGCAGGGCCAGATTTACAAAGTCAAGAACCTCCATTCGATGGTACGCGGCTCACTTTTCTCTACCGAATTGTATTTGGCTTCCACACCAGGTGGCTACGGCTTTAACTTCAGTCATGGTAGAGGGGTCATTTCTCACCATACGGTCTCACAAGAAGCTGAAAATATGGAGAAAGGATTTTCAGTTTGCTCTGCTCACATTTGGAGAGAGTTGTCTTCCAGAAAGCTAACTCCAACTCATTGCCGCCAGTTAGTCGGCTCTGTAAAACCTTCATCTCCCAGTCCAATCGCAAGGTGTTGCCACCCCTTCTGGTAAGAGGGCTGTGTGTCGCCATGAGGGACCACCCTCCCGCACATCATCCACCTTTCAGTGCTAGGTACCCTTTCCTCCTAAGGAGCCAGCTGTCCCTTCTACCTGTTCGCCCTCGGTTCTATCCCTTCTAAAAATAGCCATAGATTAGGTTTTAGAAATAAAAACTGCTTAACTCTCAGGGATGAATAGAAGTTCTTAACACTCTTACCAGACAAACAAGCAGGTTAATTTATCATCACCTCCCAAATACTCTTAGTTATGAGGAGAATTTCATCTTTGTTTTTGCAGAGTTCCTGTGGAATGTGTCACCTTAAATACAGAAACTACATTTGGACTACATTTCAAATTAAGCATTTCCTTATGGTTCTCATCTTTGAAATGATGTGAGCAATTTATTGAGCTGGTGTAGGAAGGACAAGGAAAAAAAAGACTGCCAGAAAGCCCCCAGCCACAGAGGTGGGCACCTGACCCTGTAATGTTGCCTTGTCTATATAATTTGCTGCATGGAGCATCCTAGAGAATATGCCAACCTTTTTCTGCCTGCTCAAAAAAGGTGATGCTAATTAGATCAGGCAAATAGCTGCTGTTGTTGATTCATTTGAAAATGATTATTCCAAGGCAGTGTGTTATTACCCAGCAAGTTACAGCTTTCCTTATTAATGCTCCAAGGTGGCTGCCAGACTTCGAAGTCGGAGGTGGAATTTGAGGCTAGCAGTGCTTGCAGGGACAATATTAGACACAGGGTCACTATTAACATTTAGAAATTTAATCCCTTCTGGTGGGTATGGACGCCGATATCAATCCAGTGCCAATAAACATCAGATGGGACACTTGCCATATGCAAAATGCAATACAGGGAATTGCAGGAAATTGGAGTCTCACTATCAAAGGTTATACTTTCCAGTGAAAGAGCTAAGATGCTGATCCAAATGATTATGCGGAACGTTGCAGGGCTGCAATTAAGTAAGTAAAACACACTGATAGGATGGCGGGTCTTCGACATGTTGATTAGTTAGTATATTAGATGTGTAAGTCATGTGCTATGGAAATATACGGGACATGAGGATTTATTTTGCAAAAGACAGATATAGGGCTAAAGAGCTCCATGAAGAAAGGAACACTTTGAGCTTGGCCAGAAGTATGAGTGGAGGTTTTGAAGATAATAAAGCACCAGGAAGAGCCCAGGCCAGCAGCACCAAGGAGGCATGCTGTGGCCCAGTGTGGACACTATGGCAGAGAAGAAGTAACACGTCCTTCGAAACATAATTCAGTGGTGAGGGGTCTTAGATCTGGAATAAAGACTGTGGGTCTTCTCTCGACTAAAATACAGGAGGATCTAGGATGTAACTGCTTCCCAGAAAAGGCTGCATATAAAAAAATACATATAAAACCAGCCACAGACTGACAAGTTTTTATACCATTATTGAGATTAAACTGAAAAAAAAAAAAGTCTGTGGAAATGTATCTTTCTTTGAGGCTTGTGCTTTCATAGGCACAAATGCTACATAAAAATTGGCCCATTATAATCTAGTAACACTGAAGCAGATTTCATTCCTACTAAATAAAGAACATGTTTTCCCTTTTTGTCTTCTGTGTAAATTGCCCTTCCTCCTTGTGAAACTGTTAAGATGCTAAAGCATAGCATTCATCCCATCTTTAACCCTTTAAAATGCAATTAATTACTAGACAGTACAATTTAAACCCTAGGACATTCTTGATGCCAGAACGCAAGGGGTGGGTGGTTCTGTTAGTCCGCAGAGGGAGCAGGCAGTGTGGTGCCATCCATCGGCTGGCCTGGGATGAGCACTGGCTGGAGCAAAGATCACTTGACCCCTTTTGTGCCTCTGGGTGACTGTGCTGCTTGTCGCCCATACCTTCTTTCCACCTCAAACATTCTGGGTAGCTAAGGAAGAAGCGCTGTGAAGCACGGACAGTTCGAGAGCCTGTGCTGAGAACGTACAAATGACACCATGGGCCACGTCGCTCATAGTGTTCAGCTCCTGGGGTCACACACTCAGAGAAATGGGTCCACTCAGGCAGGAGGCCAGCAGCAAGAACTGCCTGGGGAAGAAAGGGCTTCCTGGGTGCTGGGGATATAGCTCAGTGGCATAAATGCTCGCCTGGCAAGGGTAAGGTCCTGAGTTCAATTCCCGATATAAGAAAAAGAAAAAAAAAGAAAAGTAAACAAGAAAGGGCTTCCTTTTCAAACTAGAAGAGAAAGATTTCCTTCTACCACCACCCTCCCTCTGCTCACCTTGGAATGGCCACCCTGAAGCCCAAGTGCTATACCCCAGAGGCATACCTCAGCCCATCAAGTAGTATATATACTAGGGCTCCTGGTATATATATCAAGGGGTTTGCCCCATGTAAATGCTCTTAACTGGATGGGAGATACATGTATGTTTGTTTGTTTGTTTTGAAAAATTTCATAACTCAATAAAAGATGTCTTTCATTACCCAGAAATCTATCTCCAAGATTTCAAGACTCAAAGTTCACTGCCTCATAATAGAAATTCTTATTATAAGGAGCCTCTCAGCAAAGAAAGTGGGAACATGGCTCAAAATTGAAGACTTGCTATTGAGCAGTACCTCTTGACCTGAATATAACGGGAGGTATAATTTTTCTCATTTGCTTCTCCAAGCTCATGGTCTTTTCTCGAATCAGCAGGCAATCTCATCCTATCCAGAGGGAGAACAAGCTTGGTACACAGAAAT
The DNA here is from genome assembly GCA_002564285.1 of Tympanoctomys barrerae. NCBI lineage: Eukaryota > Metazoa > Chordata > Mammalia > Rodentia > Octodontidae > Tympanoctomys > Tympanoctomys barrerae. Next base: position 9,371 of record NDGN011321952.1, read on the forward strand.
GTGAGGGGGAAAATTCAACCTCTGACATTCAGCATAGGATTTTACAGCAAGATAACAATCACGTGAGTCTGGTCAGCACCTTGAGGGAGGCTTTTGCACACTGCCTTAATTCTGTCTTTAACATAAACAGAAGCAAGGCTGGAGAATGCAGGTCATCGAGTTACCTACCTCACAAGAAAACATCTTCAGTGCTGTGGCTGCCAGGCCATGAGGCTAGTCTTTGCATGATAGGAGCATATGACGTAGGAAAACTAGAAGTGAAGCTGCTTTATTGCTTAATGAAGTAAAAAGGAGGAGACAGGGAGAAGGTAAAGAGGAGAAACCCTCAGAAAAGGGCTCTGGGCCATAACTTCTTAGCCTCTAGACTCCAGTGTAGGTCACCATGTCACGAAGGAGGCGGCCGCCTAGCAGAACTGTTTAGCAAGAAGGAGCCCTCGTAGAGCTTTTCCTGGGAGACCCTCACATCTTAAGAAAAGAAAGGGACCTCAATGTCCCATGTCTGCTTCTGCCTTGCAGACTGATACAGGAGCTTCCCACAAGGGTGGCTGGTGGATCCACCAGGTGGGCTCCTTGTCAGGAGCCTCGGTCTTTGTTGCCAGAGCATTTGGTGGAGGATAACGGTAGCTGGATGACAGATAAGATGCCCAGCTAAATTTAAATTGCAGATAAATCATATTCCATTTAACATCCCAATATACTTATAGCAAAATAGTTATTCATTGTTTATCTGAAATTCAGATTTAAGTTGGCGTCCTGAATTTTTATTTGCTAAATCTGGCAACCCTACCTGGGCCTTACCAAAAGCTGCCACCAAGCTTCAGTGGTCATGAGAGCTAGAATGAAGGAGGGGCAGGGCCAGCAGTCAGGGCACCCCCATGTAGCATCAATCTGGAACATCAACAGTGTATACCACAGCTGCACGCACTCAGACCTCACCTGCCAATGCAGCAGGCTAACCACTGACCAAGCAGAAATAGAGGGCTGAGAAAGGCCACGCCAGTGGTCACGGTAAGGACACCAAGTGAATCTGAGTGTCTGTTTTCCTCAATGCCCTGAGGTCCCACAAAGCCCATACATATAAAAGTCACTGCAGAAATAGAAGCAGAGATAGGGATGCACCTACAAGCATCCTTAGTCCAGTTGTGCTGCAGCAACAAAATGCATGCACCTCTACACGAAGAAGAGACCTTGAATGTTAATTTTCAGACCTGGAGACGGAAGCCCAAGGTCAACACCCTGGTAGGTTCAGTGTCTGATGAGAATCTGTTCTCCACCACCAAGATGGCACCCTGTTGCGGGGGCAAAGGGCAGAAGGGCATGAAGGGCACTCTCTAGCTCCTTCCAGCCCTCTTCTAAAGTTGCTGATCCCATTCCTTACAGCTTAATCACATCCTAAAAACCCTCCTTCTTCATGTCATCATGCTGGGGGTTGTGTTCCAACATACAAATTTTGGGAAGGAGACATACTTTCAAACCACAGCAGAGAGCTAGAATCATTTATTTGCAAATTATTGTAGCAATTTAGCTTTAAGCTGCAGCAAACTGAAAAATACCTTTGGGAACTTAAAAAAATTTTTTTCTGTCTACTCTGAACAGGTGTTCATGGACAAAAGGAATCACTTGTAGAACCAAATTTTAAAAGTACATTTTTTTTTCCTGCACATCTGAGTTATAATATGGGCCAAGCTGGGATTTCCCAGTCATATCTTTTCAGGAAGTCATATCCATCTGCAACGACTTCCTGAAAAGATAGAAATCCAATAGCCTCCACCAGCGAAGGTGCACCCGCACCTTTCATTCCTGTGCCTCCTCAGTCCCAAGAGTTCCCTAAATCCATAGGTCTGGCCCTCCAGCTGCTAGCAGAGTGTTTTATCCCAACTACCCCAATCCTGGAAAGTAGACATGATATCAAAGCCTGGAAAATAGACATGATATCACTCCAGAAACCCCTATGCCTACATGGGATCCAAGTGTAAACATGAATGATCCCTCACAAGTCCCCAGTGCTGTGGGCACAGGAAGGTGCCCAGCATGCCAAGTTCTGTATCGGCCAGCACGCAGCGTGAGCAGCCTGCCGCCCTATGCCTTGGAGAAGGTCCAAGTCGCTGTGCCTTCCTCCCAAATAATGAGAACACAATTAGCATAAGCTGGAACAGATTAATACAGGGCTGTGGAGAGGATAAATATGGTACATGTTCTTTAGAATAGCTGCAGATATTTGAGATGTTTAAAAATTCTCCCAAGTTTTCAGTCCTCTTTCAGGTAGCAGAAGCTCAACATTTTCAGGGCCCAGTGGTTAATATGCCCACTCCCCACCTGCACAACAATCTGCTGCCCAGCTTCAGGCCAACAGGCCACTTGGACTCAGCCCCTTCAGAAATAGGGATCCGGTTACCCAAAGTGGCAGCTGTGTCCCACCCCTGTAACAGCTGTCAGGGACACAAAGAGGAAGTGAGTGGAAGAAACTTAATAAGTTCTGATTATTAAAGTTCCTTTTCCCTGGCATTTTGTATGGCCCAACTTATTTTTTACTGTCCAACTTATGTGTTGATTTTGATAATCAGTGAACCTTTATTGAAGATAAGACATGAGGGCCGGCCAAATAGCTCAGCAGATCAAAGTGCATGCTTAGGCCAGACACAAGGGCCTGGAGTTTGATCCCCAGGCCTGCCGTGCTGGCCCTATCCCCAGGGTGCCCTGAGATGGAGATTGAGACTGGGCATGGTGGCATGTGCCTATAATCCCAGCACTTGGGAGGCTGAAAACAGGAGAATCACTATGAGTCTGATCTATGCAGTGAGATCCTGTACACCCTGTACACCCAGTCCTAAAACACACACACACACAAAAAAAGACATGAAAAGCTACCCAGAGTATCTGTGGGTTAGGAGGAATCAGTGATGTCCAGGTATGGTGGTACCTACATGTAACACCAGCACTTTGGGAAGCTGGGACAGGAGGATGGCAAGAGTGAACCAAGCCTGGGCAAATTGGCAAGGCTCTATCTCAAGATAGAAGTATTAAAATTAGAAGGACTAGGGAATGTAGCTCAGAACGAAAGCCTAGGCTCATTCCCTACTCTCTCTCTCTCTCTCTCTCTCTCTCTCTCTCTCTCTCACACACACACGCACACACACACACAAACGTACGCACGCACATGCACAGGCACACATGTGCACACACACACACGCACACAAAGAGATGTCACTGACAGATGGATGCTGTTCACCACAGTTTGCAGCAGCCGGGTCTCAGCTGAGGTTACTCCATACATTAAAATGTAAATGAAATTCTCTCCAGCCTGCGATCCCACAGCCTGTGGAAATTCAAGTGCTTCCTATGATTTCTGAAAATGTCCCCCGATTTATATTCTCTGTCACATTGCCTTCTCTTGACTGGTTTCTTGACTGTAGAGTTCCCCCTTTCCCTTCCCCTGCCTGTCTCCCCAGGCTCGGGGGACTGGGCACACTGCCCCTTTTCATTATTTTTCTATTGATCTCTTCAAAACAAGCAATTTCCAAAACTTTGGGAAGATGAGCTATGTAGACAACTTTAGATCATTACATATCCTTTCAAATCTGCTGGCTGCTCTGCTCCAGGAAACTCCTCAATAAGCACCTTCCTGTCTGGCTCTCCTACCACCTTCCATTCCCCCATCTGCCCTTCCTTATATCAGATTCCTCTTCATTTCTGAAACAGAAGAGCAAAGCTGTTTGTGTTGCTGAATTCATCTAATTCCTGCCCTCAGGTGTCACATGGAGATTAGTCCCTGAAGAATTTTCTTAGAGAAACTGATACCAATAATAAAGATATATACTTTAATACACATGCAGGGCTATGTTTTACTTTTTCACTCACTATAATCTTCATGGAGAGCGTTAACCCCAAATGCTAAGGGACTCGTGGGGGGGGGGAGAATGTGTGGGTGTGTGCTGGGCATGAGGACTCTAAACTTAAATTATAGTAGCAGAAAACCAGGGCGAAAGCCTTCCTGGCAGAGCTACAAAGAGACCCCTCTGGGCAGCGTCTCCAGACGCCCCCTCTGCAGGTGTGGAGCCCCACTGCACGATCACCCTGCCTGTGCGCAGGCATCATGGAGCCAGGCACAGGAAGGACAGCATCTGCACGTGCTGCTGGCGTTCGTGCGAGGAAACAGGAGATAAGCAAGTGTCTAACATTAGGTTCCAAAGGGTCACATACATCAAGACCACACGCAAAAGAAGCAGCCCTAATCAGAGCCTTTTGAAGTGGACAGAGGGCCCGAGCTGTTCTCACCGCTCTCACCGCTCCTTAGGCACTTGCGTTCCTGTTCACAGGCTGCAGAGAAGGCAAATGCAGAGGAACGAAACTTGCGCTTCCTGGCTGATATCTGCGCCCTCTTTCTGTGCCTCCAGTTGGGGCTTGTACTCAGGTGTTTGTTCTTCCCGGGAAACAATAGGCTCATTAGAGCACAAGTGAAGAAGTTACTTAATAGGTTCGTAAGTCACTCCGTTCTTACAAGACGACAGCCATGCAGGCTGCAGATGAGTGAGAATCACTGATGAAGCTTTAAATTGATACACTCACTGAAGCGTGAGCTATCAATACTGACCTTGTTTGCAGCTTCCCGAGCAGGCAAGTGGCGTTCTTTGGAACCTTTGAGTAACAATCCGTGCATCTCAGCTGATTTGAAAGAACTGCATTTAATTTAACCAAATAACTTCATGAAACTTTTTCTGGGTTTCCGAGAATTAACTTCTTGTTAGAACCATGGTTTTAAACTTTTATTTGAGTTACCTGTCTTTTAAAAATCCAATTTGGGCAGAAACCTCCTCAATGGATCTTTCTAAAATAAAAACACTTCTGAACACTTGGAGAGATTGCAGCTGGAATAAGCCAGAAGCACACTGGAGTAGCAACCAGTGTTAATTTCTTCTTTGCAGGGCCAGTCCCTCTGATATCCACTTTAACAGATATCATTTGTTTGATCTCAAAACTATTGAAGAACTAAGGTTCAAATCCAAGGCCTGAACTGAGCTACAACCCTCCATTGGCTCTAACGTGACTCCACAAATATAATTCTTTTTTTTTTTTTTTTTTGCGGAACCAGGGATTGAATTCAGGCCCTTGCACATGCCAGGGAAGCACTTATTCCACTGAGCCATCTCCCCTGGCCCCAAAAAGTGTTCAGACTGTTGGTCATTTGGGAAATGCAAATTATTATTATCTTTTTAATTATTT
>NDGN011321956.1:0-22604 GCA_002564285.1 Tympanoctomys barrerae
GTATAAATTTGTGTGCCTCCGCCCTTGAGGGGGAGAAGCACGGAAGGAGCCGCAGCGAGCGGATGCATCTGGAGGCTTCCACGGCTGTGAACAATAAAGCGTGTTGACTGCTGCACCGGTGTTGCGTGTGGATCACTGCTGGACAGGACGCGCGCGACACTGTATGGACTCCATGCTGCCTTAGGCCTGGGCTGTATTTGAGGATTTCAATGGGAGAGTTTCTTTAAAAGGTTTTTACACTAGTGCATATTGAAGTACACACTTTTTTAAATTGAAAAATTTTTGTTTTTTAAATTTTTGAGTTAGGGTCTCACTATGTAGCCCAGGCTGGCCTTGAATTTATGGTGATCCTCCTGCCTCCGTTTCTCATGTGCTGGGACTACAGGCCTATACCATCAAGGATGGCTTGATGGGAGGCCTTAGGAATTATATTGTCAATATTTGATCATTAGGCAGTGAATAAACCTTTTATTTATTTTTTAAATATTTATTTATTTTTGTATTATAGGGAAGGGTCAACAGGGTGTTCAGGGTCTCACTACTAGATCAGACTCATAGTGATTCTCCTGTTTACAGTTTCCCAAGTGCTGGGATTACAGGAGCGCACCACATGTTCTGTCTCAGTTGCAGTCTCAGCATGCCCCAGGGGTGGGGCTGGCATGGCAGGCCCCAGGATTGAACCCCTGCCCTCTGTGCCTGCTTGCAGGCACTTTAGTCCACTGAGCTATTTGGCTGGCCCTGAATAAACATTTTTAAATTGATGAGAACATACCTGATCTATAGTGGTAATTGTGATTTTTTTACTCCTCCATTAACTTTTCTGGATTAAAAAAAAATCTGTCTTATTTATTTATTAAAAGAATATTAGCTTCTCAAGTGCAAAAAATAGTGAAGACATTAAAAATATGTTTTACAGTCCCTGGCTAGATATCCCCCGCTGATATTTAAGAAAAATAAAATTGTAAGTGCACATGTTTAGAAATTTCAAAGTGAACAGAAAGGCACAAAATTAAAACAGGATGCCACATTCTCCCCTTCAACCAAGTTGCTTTTTCCTAACTTAAACTACTGTTACAGTTTTGGAAATCCTTACTTTGCTTTAAATGATAATGTGTGCAAATGATCAAAATATATAGCGAATGATCATATTTTAGTAGAAGCCACGTTGTCATTAATGCTCCTCATTCTGAAAACACTTACTCCATCATTCTTGCCACTTGCTGAAGCAGTTCAAGTCCTGTTTAGTTGTGCTGTCGTAGCTGCCTGGGTGTTACGAATCCCTTTAAAACATCGATGTTTCACTGTCATTTTCAAGTTGGTGAAAAATCAAAAATTTCATGGTGTCAGATCTGGTGAGTAATATGGATGGGGACACATTGTAATGTTTTAATGCACTTGTTTTTGTGTGGATGACACTCAGTAGCAGCAATATATCTATCTATCTATCTATATCTATCTATCTATCTATCTACATATATATATATATATATATATATATATATATATATATAATTTTTTATGTGTTTGTTACAGATTCTCACTACGCAGCTCGGACTCATAGTGAGCCTCCTGTTTTCAGCCTCCCCAGCGTTGGGATTACAGGTGTGTGCCACCGCCCCGGTCTCGGTGGCCGGCTCAGCTCACCCTGGAGGCGGGGCCAGTGCAACCTGTTGTGCTGGGCACAGAACCCCAGCCCCTGCGTTTGCCTAAGCAGGCGCTTAGTCTGCTGAGCTACCTCGCCAGCCCTTAACTATGTGTATTTTTTTTTTTTTTTATTATACCTCCTAAAGACACTCGTGAGAGAGGACTTCCAGAGCTGTTTTAGAAATTTCAGAAGTAATGGGATGAGTGTATCCAAAGCAAGATGACTACTTCGAGGGGTATTAATGGCATTCGGTCTTTTACACAGAGGTCCCTCCCATAGCGCAGAGGTTTCGTTCCAGACACTCCTGCGACAAGTGAAAAGCAGCGAAGTAGTAATGTTATATTTATTTTAGTATTTATATGTATTTTATGGCTTTATAAATCCTTCCCACACTCATAAACTTTTCTCACACTTTTAAAAATACTCCTAAAGTTCTTAACCATTTTCTAAACCCGTAAACCTAAGTAATTTTACCAGCCTACGTATACTGTATGGTACTACAAAATCCCACATTACAGTGAAAAGTCCACAGTAGTTTTAGATTAACAGTTTTTGAAAACCTGCGATATAATCCTCAAAAGTTGAAGTGCAAAATAATGAGGAACTACTGTATAATATATTATAAAAAATTAGACATTCATCATACATTTCAATAACACCTTGTTTAAGATATATTATTTGTGTTTCAGTAAGATGGATTCTGTTATTTTAATAATTTTTTAATAAAATGTATTCATAATTAGGCTGGCCAGATAGCTCAGCAGACTAAAATGCCTGCTTAGGCAGAATGCAGTAGCCAGGGTTGGATCACAGCGTGCCGTGTCGGCCCCGCCCCCGGGGCTGGCTGAGAAGGCGACTGAGACGGCATGGTGACAAGCACCTGTAATCTCAGAGTTTAGGAGGCTGAAAACAGGAGGATTGTGGCGAGTCAGATTTAAGTAGTGAGACCCTGCAGATCCTGTGCTAAAATATATTTTTAAAAAACATGTTCATAATTAAAGTAAGAATTTTAATTTTTATGGCTCTTTTTAGTATGATAAACAAATGTATTGATGGATACAGGTTATCTTAAATGACTATTGCCTCTTTGCTATTGCCTGGATGATTAGAACAGTCTTAGGCAGAAAGAAATATCATAAATTCTTGCCTTGCAAATCTAGTTAATTCAGTGAACTCAATGTCACACTGGGCTCCCTTCTAAACCTTATTATTTTGCTTAAACTGATTTTAAAAATGAAGTATAGAATTGTGGTTGAATATGATTTTTACACGTGCAAATAAGTTGGAGGCATTGGGATCCTACTCTTGAATCCAATCGAGATGGCCAGTTAGGTTTCAGCAGGTGAATTTTTCTGGAGCTGACTCTGGCAGTGATTACTGACTAAGAGAGTAGCAGAGATCTAAAGCCCAGAGAGTCTGTGAAAGACTTTTCCCATGGAAATCTGGCTAACAGGTAGTCTGGAAGGACTAAAAGTAGAGAGATGACAGGAATGAGGGTGTGGGGAATCACCAAAGAGTCCTGATCCAAGTTGGGGTGGATCCTAGGAATGACAGAAGCAAGGACGTTGGACACAAGTAGAAGTAAAATCTCATTTGGAATCTGGAGATACATCAACTAACTCTTCTGCAGCAGTGGCTCTGGACTCCCAGGACCCCCTGCATGATGCTACCTGCCCTTAAGTGGTCTTGTATTAGTTGACTTGCTCTGATGTAGCTTCTTCAGGTAACATTATATCTTCGCACCCTACTTTTTATTCTTGTCAAGGAATTCCCAAGTGCTAGGCGCTGTGTTGGCCTCACAGAGAAATAAGGTTTAACCATTCTCATTGAGGAACTTACAGGCATTCACTTTTTAAAAGTTAAAAAATGAGGTAAGTGTAATAGAGGTATACTAGAAACAATAGGGGCCTACTGCAGGAGTGATGCATTACTTCATTGATTCATTCATCCCAATCATTAAAGAAGCAATAGTCCTCCAATCTAATGGATTAACAAATTAATAATTAGTAACCAAAGACATATAACTTTGGATATGTACCCAGGTGTGTGAACCCATGTCAGGATTAGGTTTCCCCTCAGAGAAACTGATGCTGGCACTTTCAGAGAGAGCCACTTTTATTGACTTATCATTGCTCCCTACAAACCCTAAGGTTATAAGGTTAGTAGTGTGCTGTGCATTCTGAGAAATGCAAAAAAAAAATACACATCAAAAGCATCTAAAATTTGTTGCTTTCTGCTAATATTATATTGTTATAAATAATTTTATTAAGTCAGAAGTGTTTCTTATGATGACATAAATGTTGGAAAACAAGTAATCTGTTTAACACCAAGGAAATATTATGCTAATTTCTGGAATTTAAAAACACCATTTAACAGAGGATTCAAAAATATTTGAAATTGACAGGCATTATAATAAATCAGACAGTTGCTTGAATTAATCTTTAGAAAAATTTCACATCAGCTAAAAAACCTTACCTAGACTTTCACTTAAAATCTGAAAATTATAAATTTTACAGTTGGAAAAGATTTTATATTTGCAATTTTTAATCCTTTCAATTCATAAATGATGAAACCGAAGGACAAAGATTTTAACTGACATGTTTCTAGCAATAACATAAGTCTAAAGTATTTAAGAAAAAATGATTTTTATGTCATTTCAAATTATTCTAACATAAGCAAAGAATGTCCATTTAGGAAATATACGAAAAATGTTTAGAAGTCAAGTTTGAAATCTAGTTCTTAATTAAAAGTGAAAAGATTTAGTTAAAAAACTTTTGCTACATTGGTGTTATTCATAATGTAGAGTCATCAATTATGGATTTAAAGAGTGTAAAGGCATCATTTCTTTCTTTCTTTTTCTTTTCTGTATTTAGTACAGGGTCTACAGGGTCTTACCACGTAGATCAGACTCGTAGTGATTCTCCTGTTTTCAGCCTCCCAACCACTAAGATTACAGGTGTGCACTACCACATCCAGTCTAAGGCATTGATTTCTTCAACAATATTGTCAATACATGAGATAAACTCTAAAGGACATTTATATTTGCTCACATCAAAGGAATGAGGGCTGGCATCTTCAATTTACAGGACATAAGAATAGGTATGAGAGGTAGGGGACAGGCAAGATTGTGTTATGAGACTGTGTGTTTCTCTCCATGACTCAGTCTCAGGGTAAACTGCTGCAGTCACATCTGTTTAAGGGTTGGCATATGGGATGCTAATTTTTTTCAAGTCTCTGTAACAAGTGAATGGTATTTAATCATATCATATCATTATTGTCTGAATGTATCTCCTCAAAATTCATAGGTCACCACTTACTCACAAAAGTGATGATATTATAAGAAGATAGGAACTTTGGGAGGGGATTAGGTCATGAGCATTCTGTTCTCATGAATGGGATTAATGTTCTTCCAGAAGAGTTGCTGAAGAGCTGCCTTCTCTTCTGCCAAGTGGGACACATATGAGTTGCCATCCATAGGAGTAGGTCCTTGATAGACCCTGAATCTGTTAGTGTCCTGGTTATAGACCTCACAGCCTCTAGAATTGTGAGCAACAAATTCTGTTGTTTAGAAACTATTCAGTAAAAGGATATTATTACAAGGAGCTGAAACAGACTAAGGTACTGGCAAACAGGAAGATTTGTTATTAAGATATCAAAATGTTATATATATTGTGACTAGAATATTTATTTACCAAGAAGGCATTGAAAATTAGAAGCTAATATTATACTTAATGGTGAAAGACTCAATGCTTTCTACCAAAGTCAGTAATACGACAAGGATCCCTGCTTTCATGACTTCTATTTAACATTGTACTAAGTGTCCAGGAAAATTGGGGAACAAGCAAATAAACTCCCCAAAGAAATCCAGATTGGGGAGGAATAAATAAAATGCTCTTGATTTATTTGCAGATGGTATTGTCTTAGAAGTACAAATCCTAAGAATATCACAATGAACTCAATAAGGTTGTAAAATATGAGATCAATATAGAAAAAAATCTATTATACCTCTGTGAATGTTCAGTGACCAATCCAAAACTGATATTAAGAAATGTAAATGTCATTTGAAATGGCATTAAACAATAAATACTTAGGAATAAACTTAACAAAATAAGTATGAATGATCATCAAGAACCATAAAACATTACTGATCATCGAGGTGTGGTGGTGCATGCCTGTAATCCCCATGCTCAGGAGGCTAAGACAGGAAGATTTTTGGTAGTTTGAGAACAGCCTGGGCTACAAGGTGAGCTCAAGGCCAACCTGAATTGTATAGTGGGCACACACACACACACACACACACACACACAAATTACTGAAAGAAATTTAGAAGGCCTAAATAAATGGAGAGACACCCAATGTTCATAGATCAAAAACTTAGAGTCATTAAGATATCAATATTCTCCAAACTGTGTATAGATTCAACACAATCCATGTCAAAATCCCTGTTGAGCTCTTGGCAGAAATTGGCAAGCTCCTCTTACAATTCCTGTGGAATTCAAGGGACTCAGAATACTGGGGCACTCTTGATAAAGGAGATCAAAGTAAGGACTCATACTTCTCAATTTTAAATTTTACTGTGAATTTATAGTAAGCAGTCCACATAGTGTGGTCCTGGTATAGAACCAGACATGAAGAAATTAAGTAGTTATTCACTCACATGGTTGATATTCAGTGCTTTTCCACGTGGCTTTCATTGTTTCCATGTGGTTTCTGCAGCAGAAGACTGGGACTTCTTATGTGGCAGCTTAGGGCTCCAAAAGGGAGTCCCTCAAGAGAGAGCCTTCCCACAGAAGAGAATGAAGTTGCTAGTTCTCCTAGAGTCTAGGCCTCGAGTTGGAACAGTTTCACTTATTTTCTCCATATCTGCGGTCAGAACAGTCACAGGAAGACCTGATGCTAGAGACCATGGGTGTGCTGGGCAGAAAAGGAGGAAAGTCTTTAGTGTACAGTTTAGAATCTGGCTACTCAAGCAGTTATCAGAAGAAGCAGAGGTAGAAGTAGAGGTATATTAGTAGAAAACAAATGGGTGTGATAGTAGGATCCTCCAAGAGGAACACAGTCATGAATATGTGGTCTGCATTCCTTTTTTTCCTCAGTATGGCCGTGGGAGTAAATTCCAAGAAAACATGTTTAAAGACCCAATCTCTCCAACTGTGCCTTGATCACATGTCACATTATCAAGATTTGACCTCTGAGGCAGAGATATTGATTTTTATCCTCTGTACTCCAGTCTACTCCTGACCTTTCCTGTGGGTGTAAATATCCCAAGACTACATAAAACTAGAGGTGTGAAATAGCTGGAATCACCACTCAGTTCTTCTGCCCTCATTTAAACCACAACAAATTATGAGAGGTGGGCCCAACTATTTTTGAAGAGTCAAAGGAGAGAAGGTCCACAAAACTGTAAGGAAGCCTGTCTGAGACACAATTCTTCTTTATACCTCACAGGAGCTGTCTGGGTCGTGTGTCAGTCACCTCCCTGAAAATGGCTCTCTGTGCCTGGGAAACAAAGCACTTACCTGCTTTGGAAGAAAATTATTTGGATAAACTAATGAATGGTTACAAAGGGCTTTGAAAGTATAAATTGCTGCATAAGTACTTAATGTCTATATAAATAACTTTGCTTCTGCCTGAGGGGGTCTCAGGCTTTTTGAAAGATTTCAACCTTATAGAGTACTTGAATAGTGAAGATAAAGCTCCTTCTAAGTGAGGATAAAATGATTCTTGCCCCTATTATGTATATTATTATTGCAAAGGCTTTTCTAAAATAGAAACATAGCAGAAAAGAGAAAAATTTCATGCTTCACTCGGATGGTAAGCTCTTTCAACCAGATCTGTGTTCAATACATGCTTTTAAAAATATGCCATTCACGAATATTATTGGTATTGAGACATGTGCAAGTGTTTTCTTACGTATAATGTTTCCTTGGGGAGTGAAGAGATAGAAAAAAATCTAGTGCTGTATTTTCCCATGATTTTTAATTTTCCCCTTCTCTACTATTTTTAAGATACTATTTTGCAATGAAGCAGATTATTTAGAATGTACCTTAGCAAAATTTTATTTTAATGCTTAGACATTGGAAAAAGTATTTGGGGATTAAGTTAGGCGAAAGTTGCTTCCTTAAAAAAATTGTTTTTTCCCATCCTTTTCTACTGGTAAAGGTTAAAACAGGAAGGGACCCATCACACACCCAACTAAAGAAAGCAGCTACCCTGTATCTTTGCCTCACTGGCGGGCTTTCCTGGAGGCAGCAGTAGGTCAATGAAGGTAAAGTGTTATTTAGAACACTCAGATTCATTGGAGTTATGGAGTACATAGGTGGAGGGATGAGTAGAGAATCCTAGTGGGATTAGTGCTCAGCAAAAGAAGCTTCCTTCTGGGGCAGCTCATGGCTCCTTGTAGCACCTTTCCCAGCTGATGAGGCCCACGAAAGAGGAAAAGCAGTAGAGAGAGAGAGAGAGAGGTGGATTGTTTTGTCCAAGGTTGCAGCTGAGCCCAGCAGTTCCCCTTGTGCTTGATCTTCTTTTGTGTGTGTGTGTGGTCTGCTCGGCCCACCCTGGGGGTGGGGCTGGCACAGCACATGGTGTTGGGGATTGAACCATGGTCCCTGCGCCTGCCTAAGTTTGCCTAAGCAGACGCTTTAGGCTGCGAAGCTATCTCGCTGGCCCTGCATGTACTTGATCTTCTGTTTAAGGAAAGGCTGGTAAATCCTTTTAATCCTTCCTGTCCTTTCCTCTCTTCCATATTAGAGCCTTGCCTTGTTCTCCTGGATGTTGAGAAGAACAGAAAAAAACCAGATTGATGCAGCTGGTAATCAGGAGAACAGTGTCCTGTCCGTAGGACAATTTTGGAGGACTGTGTTATAATTAACCTGAAAATAACATATTCAGATTTGATTAATCTCATGTGGTCAGTAAGCTTGAGCTGAAGATTATTGTTTTTTGTAATCAACAATAAGCACCATGATATATTTGCAGAAGAATGTTTAAATAATAGAAGTGACAAAAATGTGGATCCTCATGCCAAAGCAGATTTCACTGAGCTTCCTTAATATAATGCTTAAGATGTTTTTCAGTACTTAATATACAGAGACACTGATTTAGGTTTATATATACTGCAGATTCATATATATGTATATTTTATGTATGCATGTTTATACATAGCAATATATATGCATATATATTCATGATTGAAAAAGTCAAATGATTATTTGACCAGAGGAACCCAGTTTTCATGTTGTCCCTAACCCTGTTCTCTTAATTCACATACACAATAAATCTAGAGTTATAGATTATTTCCTATTACACTGGTGGATTATAACTCGTACCTAAAGCTTAAAGATCTAATTTTCTGTTGTTCTTAATGAAATAACCACAGCAGCAGCTCCCTGTGGCGGGATATGAAAAGTAGTGTGTAGATACCTACTAAAACATTTGCAGACCTCCTCAGTTTTCTGTTTTTAATGTGATGAAAATTTGTACAAATAACAAAGAAAGAATGTCATGGTAACTAAAACATTTCCTATACATGTATTTTAGAGGGAAGCTAAATCAAAGGTCTTCAAAGAATTGCTAGGGTTCTTTCTAGGAGGTTATTGACAAATATGTAGTTTGTCTCTGGAGTTTGTGCCTCTTTCACAGATTGGTGTATTTGTGATCCCACCGGCAGAATAAGTGTCTGTAATTCATTTCTCCTTGTTAACTAGTGCGCCTTTGTGTGGAGGATGATTGGCAGCGAACTCGGCTGAGTCCCAACGGATGAGCTTGTTAGCAAAACCCTAGCATCCTATCTCTAATAAAGCATATCAGCAGTACATTTTGTCCTATCTATTAGCCTCTCTGTTTCTTTTTTTGTGAAAAGCTGAGTGTCCCTTTGAAGCAATGACAAATAAACCCCTGAACTGAAGTGCTAGGCTGCCTTACGGACAGCTGGATAGTAAATGTCACACCGTGTAGAGAATGCCTATTATCAGAGTGAGCCATTTGTTCCCGGCCTTTCAGTATCTTAATGTAATACAAAATTGCTAAATCAAGCCCCATGTCTGTGACAGAACATAATTAATGAGAAAGCAGGAGCCAATTCAACACTCTTTATTGGGACCTAATTGGCTCAGGCAACAGAGTTGTCACTCAACAAGAGACTTCCTTTAAAGCAATTTTGTTCTTGGTTGTATTACAGAGCCTATTAAATTGTCCCCTCCTTGATCACACAAAGAAGTATCTGCATGCAATAATTAGCTTTTCCAGGGGGAATTTTTTTTAACTCATGCAATCCTGGATCATTTTTAAAACGGTTAGGAAAAAAACCACCCAGGCCGTGGGGATGTGCTACTGCACTGAGCAGCCCTGGAAGCTGTTTTTCTGTTCTGCCCAGGCACAGGAATCTGTGCTGCAGAAAGCTGAAGAAGAGCCCCAAGGAAAAGAAAAATGTGTTCAAATGGGGACGGACGTGGGAGGAGGATGAGGGAGTGGGTGAGGGAGTGGGGACCGGAAATTACTTGGATGGGTAATCAGAGCTCACTTCATAATTTGCAGTTAGAGGGGGCAAAATGGTATACCTGTGTGTACATATTTAAATATGAATTTACATGTTCTGTGGCCTTCCCAATTTACTTTGGAATCAAAATTAACAGAGCGATGACAAGGGGTGGAGGTTAATATTCAGAAGCCTGAATAGTCTGGAGTAGAGCAATATACTTCACCATATATTGGAGCTTTAAGAAGCACAATCTCTTGCACCTAGCACAAAACTTAATGTCATGTGATTATTTATTACCATGCAAAATTTCACCTTTGGAGATTATGTTTGTCTCTCTCTTATTTAACAAACCATAAGATGAATTTTTCCTGGTATTTATCGTTAGAAAGCTGTTTTCTTCTTGCTTGTCACAATATCACAGACTTTCAATAAATCTGTGTCTTGCCTTGGTAAGTTTTAAGGCAATGTGACACGCAGTGACTGAAGATTGTGGGGAACTGAGCTTACTGTTTGCACTGGCATTTGGTGGCGTTTGGGTCACAAAGGCCCCAGAACCAGGCCAGAGGTAAAGCAAATGGGAACGTTGCAGAAACGGACTTCAAGCATGCAAATTAGGCAATAAGTAGTCTGAATTTGAACAACGCAACAGTTGATATGAGAAAGAAATTATTAAAGGTTGATTTAAGTGACAGTGCTTTGAACACTGTAAATAAAGGCACGTATGCGGTCCCTTTCTTGAAAGAGCTGTCAATTTCTCCCTTCTGTGCCTTCAGGAACAACTCAAAGACTGCCTCGTTTGTGTGGCAGCAGCAGTTGGTTGGATTTCGAGACAGCTATTCACCTCGGCATTGTTTCTTGCTTCGTGAGGAAGTGCCAGATCCTAGGACAGGAAAGCAAGCAAACTCTGAATCAGGACAGCTAGCTGCACTCAGCACAGCGCGGTTCAGAGAAGGTTTGCAGCTGCTGCAATCCCGGGACCGCATCCCAGCCGTGCCTGGGTGATGCAGCAGGCGCAGACAGAGGAGTGGAGTTTAGGCTTGCGAACACGGGCCCACGTAGTAGCTGTGTCATTTATTGTGTGTACAGAGAACTTGATGGATTTGCTATCTCCTCTCAAATCTAGCCTTAAAGAGTGAACAGAATCAGATGCATGCATGCGCTGTAAATGTTTGAAAATATATGAGTTGTTAGTCCATAGGGTAATAGAAAATAAAACTCACAGCAATGCAAAAATATTAGTCAATAATGTCCTTTCCCAGGTGACTCTTGAACCTTGTGAAAGCGCACATTCTCAACAAAGATTTATTAGTCTAGTCAGGGAACACATGATAATGACAGCAAGAGCTGCCAGAATCTAATTTGCTTTAATTAATCATTTGCTTCATAACACGGCGATTCTCTCCCCCCCCAACTGTCTAGATTATTTTAAAACATTAGATATTACACTGTGGATGGCTGATGAAAGTGAAATTGAATGCTGTAAAAGTTAGATTAAAAATTCATTTAACAGTATAAACATTTCAGAGTGCAGGCTGGTGCCGTTTAGGTCAAGTGAATATGGCAAGATAAAGCAGTCATGGAGCTGAGAGAAAATGTATTGCCAGAGGGCACTCAAACAGTTGAATTTAGTCTAATTTAAATGTTACAGCAGTCAAAAATATAGATATCTCTAGTTAGAAGTCTCATTGTAATTACTTTCCGGTATTTAGCCACACAGACCCACAAGAAGCCGGAACCTAGGTTTAAACATATCTTCATTTAATTATACAAACAAGCCTTGGTTGGAAATACAGTGAGTTCTGATCAAGCAAACGGCCCTCAGTGTAGCGCCGCAGCTGAGTCAAGGTCCGCGCCGCCCATTCATCTTGGACTAACTCAGGTTAGCTATGTGATACTCGTTTTGCCCTCCTGGGTTGCGCTGAGCTGAGCCCAAGTGTTTTTTTCTCCTAGGGAAGCTGCTAGTCAAAGAGGCACCAAGTTGAGTGTCATTAGAGCCGCTGGCCTTCCTGCCACGAGGGGGCGCGCAGGGACATCCCTGCGGACGGTGTGAGCATCCCCAAAGCATTTCAACTGGTTTGGAATGGCAAAACTTTCCACACCAGGGCTGGAGAACAACCCCGTGGTCTTATGTTCTCTCCCCGCCATCCCCCAGAGCACTTCTGATGTGAATGCTTTTGTGTGATGGGGGTCGGGGATGGGAGAACTTCAGTTGTGTAGGTTTATGAGCTAAATAAAACCTTGTGCTCAGAGATCCTGCTTACTTCATTAATGCCAGGAGTATTAAATGAGTTAATTTGTGTAGCATGAGCCTGGAACATAGACAGGGCTTTGTAGATTGTCATGATTATTAAGCGCCCCCATACGATACCGTCCCTATGCTTTGCAACACTCCCCCCCCCCCATCAACTGCATCATGACCGTGCATGTCTGCCTACCTGCCCTTCTTCTGGCTGGATCATAAGCATCTCAAACATTAGGATTTTATGATATTTTCATCTTTTAAATCTTTAGATTCCCAGTCTAACAAAATATCTGGCTGTCGTGTAGTAGGTGCTCAACCAATGTCTCTTGTATGACCTAATGGAATTTGTTGTAGTCTGTAATGTGGTCACCAGTGAATTTTTAATAAGTATTTAAGAATTTTAAGTATTTTTCAAAGAAGCAGACATTTGTGTGGGTGCATAACTTTTTTTCATAGACAGGTTTTCTGTTGTCAGAATTAGTTCTAGAACACCACAAGAAAATTAGTGTTACAACATTGTAGTACCATCTCTTTTTTCAATAATATTATGAATAATATTCTCCAGTACAATAAATTCACCACCTAATTTGCTCCAACTGATAATGAATTCAGGGTCTTTTCATTGAATCATGAGTTTAATGAAAACTTGGCTCTCATTAGCAGTATGCAAAGCCATTCCCAAAATGAGTCCAATAGAGGCATCAGGCATGGAATACATGTGTGTTTTCTCACCATGGTTCTTTGAAGAGACCATCTCTGTACTTTAGTAAGTTTAACATGAGCATACCATTTCATTTCCTTTACTCCATATACCTCGCCTGAAATACAATTAAGTATAGTTGTAATTGTGCATGTAATTGTGCTTGGTCATTAGGAAATGAGACAGGTTGAAGCCGTGTTCTGATCTTCAAGGAAGTTTCAGACTGGGAGAGATACCTAATCCAGAATTTTGTGAGGAAAAGAACATGCATGCCTCCTGCTTCATCAATAGTGGAAATCTTTATTGGAATTTATGAATTAAAAACCTGAAGTCACGCAGTTCTAAATTTCCTGAGAAGTCAGGATATTCACTGCAGCTTGAGGCATGACTTCACAGTAGAGCAAGTTTTGTGCTGAGAAGCAGGGCAGAATTATAGAGATTTGGGGTTACCTTGCAATTTTCACCCCTCAAATACAAGGGGAAAATTACAATCTGATACTGATTTGACTGTATTCCTTGAATCTCAGTGAAAGGACGTGAACAGATAGAAATGCACTGTCATTTGCTTGGTTTAGAATTTTTTAACATTCAGAATGGGGGATGGGATGGTGAACAACTCCTGTGGCCCCACAGGGAGCATTATAATCAAGATAGCCTTGAACAGCATTAGAAGGGTCTTTACATCTCCTCCAGATCCCTGCAATATGTTCTTGCAGAATTGGTTAAATGAGCCACCATACTCTGGTCAATATGAATAGGCTTGTAAGATGCTCAGTTTGATTTAATGGCCACCCATGGACTTCCATACGCAGAAGAGAGTGTCATGTTCAGTCTGAACAAACGTTCAAAATCAACTACTCCATTTGGCATTGTAGCTGTATTTTAATGTCCTCTTCAGAATTCTCCGTTATAGTAACATCTCTGCAATCAGTCTAGCATAAAAAGGGCTGTTTATAATAAATTGGTCAGCCTCTTATGCGCCTATCCTTCCTGATGGGATGGTGAACGAGGAGATTGTTCGTTGTAGAGTAGCCTATATGATTTTCGATATGACTCGTTGTATCTCTCCATTTGTGCAAGTGATTTATTTAGGTTTTTATTTCTGTTCTGAGTCTTTGTTTTCAGGTTATCTCATAATTGTCAGGGCGGGGGGGGGGAGGCAAGTGGGTTCTGTCCATGAATTGAAGGTCTTCGGGAGATATTTAAGTAAGATGTAGTTTATGGAGAAACCAGTAAGTGAAAAAGGAAAATCATTCAGCTTTCTGTCATCCTTTCAATTAGGAGACCTATGTGACAGTTGCAATCTACAACACCCTGGACAGGAAATGTCGGTAGAGGTAGAAGCATGCTACTGATTTGTATGAATATTCTGAGGTGGAATAATCACACTAGCTTGTTAGTGCATAATCACTCAGTGCAAAAGACCTACACCTTTGAAATCACTCAAAGTTTTCATTAGAGAATCAGCAGTCCTTTCTACTCACTCTTGGGGTACTTCAGTGTTGAAAGTGCATATTGCAGGTGATGCTTCTGTAAATAAAGGACATTTTGTTTTGCCCACACTCAACTGCATTTCCTACTGTGATTTCTTTACCAGCTCCTGCTGTGGCCTATTGCCAAATAGGCAAAAATATTGCAGTGCAATATTGTCGAGCCCATCCTCTCTCTCTCTCTCTCTCTCTGTCTCTCTTTTTTTTTTTTGCCAGAACTTGATGTCTGTCCAGAAGATAAAAAACATTGACTAGGTAGAAAAAGGCTAGAAAGATAGGGGTCCTCCAGGGGTTGAGGGACTCCACTTTTCAGCTGCCAATGTTGGCTGATCCACAAATGTCTTGAGGAACCACCCTGTCTTGGCCATGCCTCCTATCTTTGGGAGACATGTTTTTTTTTTTTTTTTTTTTTTTTTTTTTTTTTNGTGGATTGAAATTAAATACGAAATGAGCATGCCTGATATCTGGGATAGATTTGTAGTGGTTACTCTGGCTTAGTTATTAAAAGTGTCAATCTAAGGCAACTTTTCACTTTAATTTCTCTTGGAGAGATTCACAAGGGATTTAAGGACCATCTTTTAGAAAGACTGGGAGTTAATAATCCCATAATGGGATTATTAAAGAGGAGGAGTTTTTTTCCCCAGACTTTGTTTCTCTTTCTCAGTGCTTCTTTTACTCACTCAAAGTGCTCAGAATAATATTTCCAGAGTCACTGGTATTCTAAGTTGTCATGTAGGTAAGGAAACATTTTGTTCTTTAAGGCCAATTCTTTTTATTAGTCAAGTATTGGCATGTGTACAAGAGCTCTACTATTAAAAGGAGACAATTGGGAAGCATTCATTGTGAATGCTTTTGCAAGGCCAATCAACAAACAGTCATAAAGACACAATTCAGTTTTATTTAAAGTTATTATGGCTCCCCCCTATGAACATTATCCCAAGTGCTATATACATTTTACAAAGTAGGAAATGAAGATTCTGGAACTTTCTAAAAGTGCCTTTGTTGACATTGAGGGCAGACATTTCTTAGACTATTCTGATTCATGTTGCCACTTATTAACAGCATGATCTCATTTTAGTTTGAGTCCAGTGTTCTTTTCTTTTTGGTGTGCTACCAATCTCAAATCCTTGTTCCTGAAAATTAAACAAAAGGTGGGGGAATACATTTTCCTATCTAAGTTTTCACAATTTAGACCCTGTTCTGCAAAGGATTTTGTAAATTATAAGTACTTTTTCAAAGCAAACAAAATGAACAACAACAAAAAAACCAAAACCAAACAAAAAGCAAACTTCCTCTAAGGGCAACCAATTCTGCTTTTTATTGGTAGACAGTCAAAGTTTATCTGTTTACTTACTCTACTGTAGGGCAGAGGTACTGTTTCCTATGCCTTTATTTGGGCTATCATGGAGTGGTAATTTGTCTATTAATGTGTCAAAATTATCTCGCAGAAGAGTCTGAAGATAACTGGCTTTAGATACTTGTGCTTAATACAGAACATGGGCTTTGGGACATGATATTGCTCTTTATGCTCCATGAATGTACATCCAGGAATGCTCTATTGTACTGTGAATGAGAATGAAGAAATTGAATATGGGCTTGGGTACATCTCAGTGATAGAACACAGGTATAGCATGTGCAAGCTCTTTGACCTGATACCCAACATCCTTCACCTGCTAAAGAAAAGCCAAAAAGAAGAAATTGAATAGATTCATCCTATCCAGCGGTACCTTAGGGAGCACAAACACATCTACACGTGTGCACACAAACCATGAAACAAAACAAAAGAAAGAGCAGTTGGCTTTCAGTATTATTCATTAAAAAGATTCATTTATAATTGTAGTGTGCAGAGAGCTGGAAGACAGAAGTGATACCTGAGAGAGGCCTGGGAATATGTTTGCACCACATTACTTGGACTGCATGATAATTGAGAGCCATTGTGGCTGAACACTTTATGAGTTTGTTTAATTTGTCACAGTAAATAAAGCTTTTTTGATGCAAGTTAATTAGCTCTCTTGTGTTACTGCACATCAAATGTAATTAACAACCAACTGCCAGTGTGGGGTTGCCCTTGTGCAACATGGTAATGGAGGAAAAACTTAACGGGGCCTGGATGAAGTAAAAGATGCCCCGGTGAATCAGTCACTCTTGTCTGCTTAAGTTCAGATGGACTAGAATGTGGGAGAGAGAATATCAGGTCTCATAAAATATCAGTTGTTTAATATTATTTCATGAAAAATCTCATGTATTATGACATTCTTGCATTTGCCGCCACATTAAGTAAATTCAGCTAAGTAAATTCTTTCCCACAGCTCGGAATTCACATCTTCCTCCTTGGTTGGCACAGCCTATATGCCAAGCTCTGCTTGGATCTCTCGTTTCCAGTCATTTACCTTTCTCTTGCTTTGACATTTTATCTTACTTGTGATAAGTGCTGCTGGAGCGAAGGCTGAGGAGTGCTATTAAATAATGACTAAAAAGGAATGTGTTCAAAAGGGCAGAAGATTATAGAAGAACCAGTTTCGAGAAAAGGATCATGTTCTCATGTTCACAATGGTATTCTTGTCTAGTTTATATATCGACCAAGTATTCTGCTTTAATTTTTCATTCTTTTCTAAGCAGTGTGAACACAGAAACTTCTACCCACCTTGGTACATTCTGGCTTTGGCTTGTGTCATCAGAAGGAAGGTGGAGGACATATCTTTAAAGGGTCACATAATGTGTGACTGAGACGCTCCAAGTGTGTGTTGTTCACGTTGGAAATCTTCTCTGGGAGAGAACAACAATATAAATTAAGAAGAAATTCATTATAAAGGTAGACAGCATTACTAGAGTAGAATTTCCTCACTCACCACCTCTGCCTCACCTCCGTAAGGGTGAAGGCTCTATGTCAAAGTTCCTATGTAGCAATGCTGTTCTTGGGGAGTCACCATCGGTTAGGAAGGAAAATTGAAGTGCGAATAGAAGACCTAGTTTTAGATCCTGGCTGCAACTCCAGCCAGCAAAAGGACCACTTGGACTGGCTCACCTTCTCTGAGACTCAGTTTTCTTATGGATATATGCATTAGCCTGGGTAGTTTCATTGTTGTCTTGTAGTTGTACAGTTCTTCACTTTTCTGATCTCTCTTGTGTTTCTTTATGAAACTTTCTGGTTTCATTTCTTTTTACCTCAACTGTCCTGTGTCTTTCCTGAGTGGTTTTGACAAAGCAGGGTTGGTATAGTCCAGCTATTAGAAAGGTAAAAGGGATATATTCTCACAACATCTAGCCCTCGATCATTCAATCAACAAATATTTTTTTGCACACCTTGCCTACATCAGGTTCTGAGCCTCTGAGAATGAAAATTATCTGGCTATGCTTCTTATGTATAATTTAAAATCATGACTATGAGAACCTATTGCTAATTTAATAAATTACATATTTCAATTTGTATTGAACTATTTATGTGACTATGCATTTTATAGAGATCTGATATCCTTGAGTTTTTCTTTCATGTCCTTCATATTCAATATAGTAAAGCAGGCAAGAAGACTTGAACTGAGGCAGACTTGAACTAGATTCTCCATATTTCACTGATAGACTGAATTAAGTAATTCCTTGATTCAAAACAGTTGAATTGTTTTCAGATATTTTCTTATTAAAAGTAACATTGAAGAAAGGGAATAATTCTTCCAGTTCTTCCATGTGTACTAGAACACCTTATCTTGAGACACTTGTTTTACTAAGAAGGGGTTAAAATACACATCTTGTTTTATTTTGTTTGGTTTGAGGATTTAATATGACCTACTCAATCACATATTTAATTTACTTTTACTCTTTCAAAAATTATAAAAGTAGTTGTGTGCTCATTACAAAATGTTTAAATGTTACAGAAATTCATAATAGAAAAATTAAGAGTCTGCTTATTCCTCTTTCCAGAGAAATATCACTGTTAATATTTTGATTTATAATCTCTCTATGTAAAATACATTTTCTTTATACATACAGAGAATAGCTACCTAAGATGATCAATTTACAAAGAGGAAAAGTTTATTTTGTCTAACAGTTCTGGAGATTCCAACCCAAGATCCTCTGTCTTCATTGATTTGGGCTTAACCATTCAATTTATGTCCAGGAAGCCAGACAGAGGGAGAGAGGGAGAAAGGGAAAGAGGGAGAGAGATGGACAGACAGAGGCAGAGGCAGAGGCAGAGACAGAGACAGACAGAGACAGAGACAGAGAGACAGAGAGGGAGAGAGGGAGAGAGAGAGGAACAGAGAGACAGACAGAGAGATAGACAGAGACCAAGACAGAGACAGAGACAGAGATACAGAAAAAGACAGAGAGAACACAGGTTCCAAAATTCCTTTCAAGGGCACAACTTTAATGACCTAAAGATCTCCCACAAAGCCCCACCTCTTAAAAAGTCTACTACCTGTCAGTGGTGTCACTCTGGGGTCCTAGACTAGCATATAGGTCTTGGGATGTTTAACATCAAAACCATAGCTATAGTTAGTATGAAATTTAATTTTTTTCATGGTATAACTAGACTCTCCATATTTCACTGATAGACTGAATTAAATAATTCCTTGATTCAAAACAGTTGAATTGTTTTCAGATATTTTCTTATTAAAAGTAACATAGAATAGTATTGTAATCATCATTGAAAAGAGTAATACAAACTCATTAAGTACTTAGGCGGTGCCCGGCCTTTGTTACACACTGCGTAGGCATTATTTCATTGAGACACTGAAGTCTAGACATGTGCTATGATTTGCCCATGTTCCAAATCTAGGATCTAGTGGACCTGTAATTTTATTTTATTTTGTTGTACTGGGGATTGAACTCAGGAGTGCGCTTGCTTGCCAGGCAGGCGCTAATTGTACTGAGTTATCTCCCTGGCCCCTGGAGCTATAATTTTAATTCAAATATTTGTAATTCACAGTTCAACACTCAGCAAATATTTTTACATATATTTTTGTATATTTGTGTTAGTGTGCATATGTAGGGTACATTTATAGAGACAACATTGCTAGGTCAAAGAATATGCAATATTTAAACATTTTGACATGGACAAACTAATTTATGTTTATAAAGGAATAAAATGTAAATGACAATATGGATAAATCTCCGTGCAACAATCTCCATGCAACAATATGGATAAATCTTCAGAAACTAATGTGAAGTATAGAATTATACATAAGACATAACACTGCTCATTTATATTTTAAAACTATAAAATACCACATACTAATTTTGAAAACACAAGCATTTGATAAAAGCAAAAAAAGAAGCATATGAATGAAACACACAAATTATAAAACAGTGATTATCCCTTTAGAGGAGAAAAGGAAGGCTGGGCTTTAGTTTTGTGAGATTTCATGACTAGGGCTAAGGGTATAGCTTGGCATGCTTGCCAAACATATGTGAGGTCCTGGTTTGATCTCCAGAACCACTAAAAAGGAAAAACAGTGATTTTTTTTTAGAGCGATCTCTAAGCAAAGAATGGCAAATGTAACATTTGTCATATGGGGGAATTAGGTTCATAAGTATCATATTATTTGCTAATATTAGCTTACTAATTTTAAATTAAAAATCACTAGGAGCTTAGAAATTATTGCTTAAAGTTGTATGTTGATATAGTCATTATAAATAATACTTTAAAATCTATTTATTGTTTTGTGATGCTGGCATTGAATGCAGGACCTCGTGCGCACTGGGGCAGTGCTCCACCAAAAAGCCCTATGATCAATATGAACAAGTGATCTGAAGACATCAATATGCAATGTAACAACCACTGTTGAAGTCCTATCATCTCATTTTGTGAAATTCTGTTATCATTTCCATTTAGTTTTACTATTTTTAAAATTCTCTTTAAAAAAGTGAAAAAAAATTAAAAAATATTAAAATGCAGAGGAAACAAGAATAAAAGTCCTCAATTTGTACTTCTCTCCTTAGATCTCATTTCCAACCATGATTAACCACTAACATTTATCATGTGCAATTTCTACACATTTGTACATATATGTTAATATATGTACAAAAATAGTTTTGCACATGTGGATTTGTAGTAATCATGTATTATGACTTGCTTCTTTCACTTGAAAGCATGTTTAAAAATCACTTTTCAACTCTTGTGTAATATTCAAAGTATGGATGAACCGCATTTTAATTATTATCTGAAATTCAGAAACTTAATTTGGTGTTTGGTTTATAGTGTTTCTTTTGGTGGGCATAGTCTCAAGCATGTATTTTTAAATTGCTCTACAAATTTTGTCATTTGTAGAAGAAAAGAGTACTAGCCTCTCTAGACTTTTGCCAACAATGTATTGCATCATCTTTTTTCTCCAATTGATTAGTAAAAGTAATTTTTTATGTTCATATTATTTCAATTTGAACTTTGCTAATAATTTCACTCTTCTAGTATTAAAATGTACATAATCAGATATCATTTTTGTTCTTAGTTGTGAAAATATATGTCTCACAGGTTTAAAGAGGCTGCATGACATTCTCAGTTGAGTATTTTGCTTATGATTATCTATCTAAGTAGATCTATCTACTTACCTATCACTTACAGCTATGAATTCTATTTTATTTCTATCCTGTGTGCATTTGGAATTTCTTTTTGGATAAACGGATATCAATGCTGCTCTATAGCCTATTGTCAATAACTCAATGGAGGTTGCAGCACGAGGAGGAGGAGAACAAGCTCTGGAAAGCTGACTTTTTGTCCTCATTAAAAATTAATCTTGGGACGAGAGAAAAGATGACTTCAAAAAACAATATGATATTTTGGGGAAAAAAGGCAGAAAACTCAAGGGAATCACTAGGGAAATACAAGAATAGGTTATCAGAATAATTTTAAGTAAAAAAAATTAAAATGCTGTAGAAAATGTAAAGTTATGTAAATTTATACCTAGAACGTGATTGGAGCCATGGCATATAGCTCTAATGACTCTGAAAGGTGGCATTTGTGCCCTAGAATTATACCAAGCCCTATAATCATACATGAGCACTTCTAATTCCTAGCAGTGAACACACACTATCTTAGACTTTTTGGAGTTGAGCCCTATTCTGGAGGAGTTATTGAAGACCCATTTTTAACCTCATTAAGAAAACACTTTCATACTTCATATTTATACTCTTTTGAAGGTCACCTGTTGTCAAGTCCTTGGGGGAAATAAAGATTTTTTATCTGTATAGTTCTAGCTTTTCTATCTGTAAAGTTCTAGCTTTAATTTTAAGTTAAAAATAATTAAAACAGTTGTGTCACAATGTTTATTAGATATATTAAAAACATAGACACAGAGAGATAAGCTAGTAAGATAATCTGATTATCATCATTGAGCTGAATCCTTGAAGAATCTAAGCCTAAGACAAAGCTAAAAAGTAGGAAGGAGAAGTAAGGGACTAGAAAGCATGAGACCCAAAAGTGGGATGAACCTGCCAGTGTAGCTTGGTGAAGAAGAGAAAAGGATGTCTTTTTATAGGGCATTTCTTTGTCACATGGCTCTTGCAGCAAATTGGTCAAGTAATGGCCATGACTCACCTGAGGGGATTTGACTGATCTTTTCAAATACAAAAGTTACATTTATTGTTATATAGGTCTTGCTTTATCTTGGTCTTAACCATCCAGCAGAAAAGTATAAAAATGAGATATAGAAAGCAAAGCCTTATTAATATGTTGAGCTATAAAAGGCTCAAGTGAACAACTTCTCACATTACCAGTCATACGGATAACCCACTACTATTATAGACTACTGGACTATGTTGGATTACTTCACTGAATTCACACACCTACAATATTTGAATGGCAATGGAATACCCATCTCTGACAAAGGTAAACAAAAAGGGGGATATAAATGAAGGATCATTTTGTCGTGGAATATATATATAATATATATATATATATATATCTGTATATACAGAATCGTTAGCATAGATAAACAGCTACTTTCTCTTACTTCAATGAGAACAAAGTTTTGAACTGATAGTGTTTAGACAAGATGTCATGTCTACATCTTGTACTATGAATAACTACTACAAAGACAACAATATGCAATGCATTAATT
>NDGN011321971.1:0-11424 GCA_002564285.1 Tympanoctomys barrerae
ACAAAAAAAAGGGATACAGATGAATGTCCAGTTTGCATCTGTGTATTCAAAGTGGTTAGGATAGATATATAGTTACATTCTCTTAATGAACAGGATTTGTTCTAATGGTATTTGCAAATAGGATATCATGTCTGCATCTTGTACAGCAATTAACGACTAGGAAGAATGTATACAATATGTTAATTATTGAAACTGTCCTACCAATTTGATTTGAAACTGTCTAATTGCTATTTGTTCATCAATAAAATTATGGAAAAAAGGAGAAAGTTTTCATTTCATCAGACTTTTATTTTGTTGAGGGTTACCTATCACTATTTCCACCATGGTGACATGAACAGTACCAGTTTTCCTTGCCAAATATGAGGTTCAAAATCGTACTATATGATTTTCTGTTTTGAAATCTTTCACTTTGAATTTCTGCTTTGTTCCTGAATACAGTTCAAGCACCCATCATTTTGTGCTCTGTTAATAAATGGAGCATCAATTGCAAACCGGTAAAGTAATTGTTGAATATTATACTCTGATTAGTTTGGGAGATGGGAGCAACAGGTACGTGAACAACACCATTCAGTTTATTACTCTACAAGTAAGGGCATGATGGTTGGGTTCCAGGATCAATGTCTAAGTTAAAATAATAATACATCTTCACATCCACAAGAGCATGAATTTTTATACCATGTTTTGACCTATCATTTTTCAATAGGTCTTTTACATTCCTACTATCACTATGAGAAATCACTGCTAAGTATAGCAGACCTATGAATGCTTTCAGTTCAGCTAGTGGGATATAATATTAAATACACGTTTCAATATGCTATTCAAACAGAATGTAGTGCATACAGAATGTCTTACTTGTGTATCAGCCTTTGTGCATTTCACGGCATCTCATAGAATTTCATTGGTTACAATTTCCAACACTGAATGACAGTGCTGACCTTCTGTCCAATATGTCTCATCCCTAAAAGCCCCTCATTATATTTTCAGACCCTAATTCTAGCATTAAACCACTCCATTTGGTTTCATGCCCATTTTGTTACATTTGGACTAGTTAAATATGGACTCACATTGCAGTTGCCTTTGTCATAGTCAAGGGGATCTGTGTGCCATGTGTTTGTGTCAGTTTATTCTTGCTCCATTTCACTGTCACAAGAACTTGGCTCATCTGCCCAGTGTGAAAGGTGCAGCATGATATAATCATCATCATCATCATCATCACATGCCCACACCACTGTTCTATGATGAGAATGCATTTTACTATAATCGTTCATCTTCCTCATCATGCATGTGTAACCTCATGATTCACTTTTGACTTCCTCCACAACTTGAGGATTGAATTTTTCACATCTGTACTTAACTGGGCTTAACTGGGCTACTTCTACCAGAAAAAAACAAAATAAAACTTTTTTTCAAATAAACCCCAACAAGTCCTGGAGTGGTGTGGGTCTACCAGACCCTCTGTGATGCTGGAGTAGATTTATGCAAATGCAGTTATGCAGAGCTTAACATGGGGGAAGCATTCCACTGAGCCATTTTACACATATGCATACACCTTGCTTTTCATTGTACCAAGTGGGTAAACACATAGACTGCTTCCACTGTCCCACAGGGAAAGCTACTGAGAAGCAAAGGCAGCTATAGTTATGCTAAAGTAAAAATTTACAGCTGAAATTAAGGAATGGGACTGCTGGACCTAGACCTATAATATATTCCAAGGTAATACACACTGAAGAGTGACAGAAGCCAGTTTTTTATAGCTGCATCATCATTGTTTCGATCATAGACAGCACACTGCTGGGAGAGGTACCTTCTACAAAGTGGAAGGCAGAGAAAAACAGAATAAATATTGAATTTTTTTGCCTCAGGCCATCACATTATGCCTTGGTCTATCCTAGTAAAACAGTGCTACGGAGCTGCTCATGATTTCATTCTCCAGAGCAGCAGCTACAAACTACATGTTCAAGCTCAACTAATGTTAAGGAAGGGTTTTTAGCTTCATAATCAAGGCCTGTCTAGTGGATGAGATTTGTAGCCACTCCAGTACCAGGCCAGACCCTTTAGACACAGGTTTCTGACCTATTCAAGGGGTAAGCTGGCCCCAACCTTCTCATTCAGTAACAGGCTAGATTCGGTAGCCTTGGTCAAGAGAGCGATGACTCTCAACCCAGAATAATCCAGTCCAGCTTCTGCAGATGTAGTCTCTAACTCATCCCAGTCTCAGACCAATATACAGCCCAGCCTTTTGACTTACTCCATGATAAGTTGGTGTCTTGGTTACTTTTCTCTCATTTTTGGGACAAAATGCCTAACAACCAAAATTAAGGAAGGTAAAAGCTTTATTTAGCTCACAGTTTATTGAGGTTTCAATCCATAATTGGCTGCCTCCAAGGCAGAGTGGCACATGGCAGATGGAAGCTGTTTGTGGTGGCAGAAAACAGCAAATTGGCAAAAGCAAAAAGCAGGGAATAGCAACAGAGAGCAAGCCTCTCTCTTTCCTTATACTATATTCAGGTTATCTGGTGCAGGGCAGGTGTAGCACTCATACACACAATCCCAGAAGACATATTATCTCAGCATTGGATCATGAATTCATCACGACTTCTAGAAGTCTGCCCCATGACTGTATGAGGCTTTGGGGGAGACACCAAAACACAAACCATAACAGTTGGCATCTTTGACATAATATTCCAAGCTAATACCACTGGACACAGGCTCCAGATATAACAAGTAAACGTTGTTACCTATAATCTTCATCCTTTGTTCCCACACTACAACAAATTAAAGTCCAGGACCATCGCAGTAGACCTTCATGCCTCATTGTCCTTCATAAACTGAGACTCCAGGTCTCTCCATGCAACTCAGAGATCAGACCTATAAGTGTGGATGCCTGCCCCTGCACAAAGCCTGGTTCACAGTCAAAGTCCAAAACAATCCAACACCCAGCTAGGTGTTGCCGACTCAGTCTCAAGACTCACTGCAGTGCCAGGGAAAACTGATGTGACATCACTTAACTTTCCCATCTACAAGGGCACTGAAACTCAAAATCAATAATGGGGATTTCAGAAAATCCATAAATACATGGAAATGAAAAAAAACCTGCTGAACAAGCAAAGGGTTGAGGAACAAATTAAATAGAAATTTAAAAATCTCCTACAAATGAAAATGGATGCATGCCATATCAAAATGCTGGGGTGCAGCAAAAGCTAAGAGAAAATTTTTTAATAATAAACTTCTATATTAAGAAATGGAAAGATCTCAGTGAAAATAACATTATACGTCAAAGGTCTAGGAAAAGAACAAAGACCCAAGTTAATAGAATAAAGATTGTAAGAGAAAATAGATAAGGTAGATGCCAGAAGTCATTGAAAATATAAAGAATTGTGAGTAGGCTTTTTGGAGAAAACAAAATCGATAAACTTTTAGCTAAGTTAAGGACAAAAGAAAACATTTTCCAACAAAATCAGAAACAAAAGGACATTAAAATGATGAAAGAGAAATAGGATCCTTAAGAGATTATTTTGAATAAGTAATTCCATGCCAATAAATAAATAATAATAATAAATAGGGCAATCGAGAGCAAACAGATAAGTTTTTAGATGCATACAAGCTACCAAAAATACATCATTAAGAGAGTGTCTACATAGCCCAATAATGATTAAGGCGACTAAATAAGTAGTATGAAGTCTCCTATTGAAGAAGAACCCTGGGCTTAATTAGTGGCTTCACATCTGAAATCTACCAAACATTTGAAGAATGGAGACCACTACTCTTTAAACTCTTCCAGAAAATAAAAAAATACAAAAGGGAGTAACATTTCCAAACTTACTTTTACTTTTCTTTTGGTTGGGGGGGGTACCAGAGATTGAACTCAGGACCTTGTGCTTGCCAGGCAAGTGCTTATTCTACTGAGCTGTCTACCCGGCCCTTAACTTTTACTTTGATATCAAAACCAGACAGAGGTCGTGGGACATAATAAGAGAAGCAAACAATAGCCTAACATCATTGAGAAACACAGATGACCAAAATCCTCAACTACATACTAGGAAGAAGAATTCAGGAGCACATTAGAAGAATCATTCTATATGATCAAATGCAATTTGCCCCTGGCGTGCAAGGATAGTTGATAAACAAATCTATAAGGATGATACAACACATTAACGGAATGAAGAACAAAAGCTATATGATAGTTAGATAAGAAGTTACATGCTTGATATTATGATTTACGACCACCAAGATTGCCCTAGATAAGTGCTAGTTGATTTTTTTCCTGCCTTCTTTTCTAGCAGAGAAACAAAACCATTCAAGTTATATGTGGAGCTATTTCAACAGAATTCTGGCTCCAGCACGTACCAAAGTCTTTAGGTATTAACCTGAAAATAAACTAGATAGGTACCTTCTAGTCAGGATGAAACCACCTTTTTCCTAAAGTATAAATATACCCCTCTTTCTGACCCAAATTGCAGCACTTCAACTTGCCTTGCTGTCACCCAGAACCAAATTCCTTTGAGAAAAATTCCCTAATAAAGTTCACTTTGTGCAAATCTAGATCTGCCTTTCTTTCTTCAGTCTTGTAGCATGTTGGAACCTGTTCTCATACACTAGGGCCGGGGGGTGCTGAAGCAAGATGGAATATGTTTTAATGCAATGAAGGTCATATGGGACAAGTCTATAGCAAACATCATATTCAGTGGTGAATACTTGAAATATTTTCCTCTAATGTCAGGACTGAAACAGGA
The DNA here is from genome assembly GCA_002564285.1 of Tympanoctomys barrerae. Lineage (NCBI taxonomy): Eukaryota > Metazoa > Chordata > Mammalia > Rodentia > Octodontidae > Tympanoctomys > Tympanoctomys barrerae. The sequence goes on from NDGN011321971.1 coordinate 4,734, forward strand.
TAACAACTGTTACTACTTCCATTTCATGTAGTATTAGAAGTCCCAGCCAAAGCAATTAGGCAAGTGGAAAACAATCAAGGGCATTCTATTTGGAGAGAAGATATAAAGATTTGAATATTTGGGGTGTTGCATGGTTCTGTATAAATTTTAGGATTTTTTTTCATGTAAAAAATGCCATTGCAATTTTGATGGAATTGTACTATATGAAGATGATATATTCTTATATGTAGAAAAACCTGAACATTCTACAAAATTTTATTTAAACTAATAAAAATTGCACTCTTACTACGGAATATAAAAAACATGGAACAAGCAGTAGGATTTTTGTTCAGTAATTATTAGCTATCAGCAAAAAAATTAAGAAACCATTTACTACAGTTACACGAGAAGCAAAATACTTAGGAGTAGATTGAAGCAAGGGAGTTAAAGAGCCATACACTGAAAATTGCAAAATATTAATGGAAGAAAGCGAGGAGGACATAGCTAGTCAGAAGGACATCTGTGTCCACAAACTGAAAGAGTTCATGTCACTCAGACGTTGATTTTTAAGCAATTGTGAGTTCAGTGCAAAGCAATATGCAGTCAAGACAATTCTATCAAAATTCCAACGACTTTTTTTTACAAGAAAAAAAATCTTAAAATCTATACAGAACCATGCAATACCCCAAATATTCAAAGCAACCTTGAGCACAAAGATCAAATTTAGGGACATACAACATGACTGTAACATGTAGTACAAATTTATACTGATGAAAGATTTATGATATTGGCATAATAAAGGAACATAGGGTAAAAAAAACAAAACCAAGAGCTATCCAACGTAGCTGAGATAAAGGATCAACCTGAGTGGTCATCACTGGATGAATGCATAAAGAAAATATGAAATGTATGCACAATGAGATACCAGTGCACCCTAACAAAGAAGAAAATTGAAGACCCTTCATGAAGACCTGGATAAAGATGCAGGACATACACTAAGTGGTACAATCCAGGCACAGAAAAACAAGTACTTTGTGAACTCACTTGTATTTAGATTCTGACAAGTATTGAATTTGTAGGGAAGGAGTAGAATGGTGGTGACAGGGGCTGTGCAGGTGGGCAAATGGGGAGCTGCTGGTGAAATGATTCAAAATTTCAGTTAGGATGACTTTAAAAGACCTATTGTGCCATACGGCAACTGTAACCATGAATAACGCATTATGTGTGGAAATTCTCTGTACATGTAGATTTTAAGTGTTGTCACTCTGAAAAAATTACATCAAGTAATTAATATGTTAATGAGCTTGACAGAGCCTTCCTTAGGGTATGTATGTATAGACTTTAATACGCCATGTACAGGATACATGTTTATAATTTTTGTCAAATCAAACTTAAATAAAATATATAAAATTTGTCTGAGAGGACTGAGGGAATTTTACTTTTTATATTTTAATAGGTATCCAGCTGAAATATAATATTGAATATCAATTTCATTTCTGTCTTGATCTTGGTGATATTTTCTTTCAACCTGAGGTGATCAACTAGTAATGGGGGTGACTTATTGGCAGGTATCTTAAACTTCACAGCATGACTTTTTCTACTAAACATGTCTTTATTGTATTTATTTATTTGTATATTTTCAGGGAAGGGTCTACAAGGTGTTCAGGGTCTCACTACACAGATTGGACTAGCAGTAATCTGCCTATTTACAGCCTACCAAGAGCTGGGATTACAGGCACGCACCACCACGCCCAGTCTCATTGCCATCTCAGCATGCCTCAGGCATGGGGCCGGCACAACAGGCCTAGGGATCGAACCCCCGGCCCCCTTGCCTGCTTCCAGGCAATTTAATCTGCTAAGCCATTTGGCCGGCCCTTATATATGTCTTTAAAAGTGTCTGGTATTGGTAAATATTTTGATAAAAAGAAAAAACTAGGTAGTTCTATGTGATTCAATATTCAAAATGCCAAGGTGACTTTCAAACTTTACTCTGATATTAGAGCTTTTGGAACAAATCACAAAAGCTATGATGGGGTAAGTTTTCTATGTATATGCACACAGTTAAACAGTAACATTTGGTACCACTACTTACTGTTCACAAGGCAATTATTAACTTTTTTATATATTTAGTGCAGGGTGTACAGGGTCTCACTACACAGATCAGACTTATAGTGATCCTCCTGTTTTCTGCCTCCCAAGTGCTGGGATTACAGGTGCAAGCCACCATGTTCAGTTTCAATCGCCCTCTCAGCTCAACCCGAGGGTGAAGCTGGACTTTCTATGCAAGTGTTTAATAGAAAAGTGAGATTTACTTTTTTTTTTTAAATCACAGTGGTTTTGTTATTGGCAAAATTCCATATGTATAAGAACACAGCTATAAGATGGTACATATATTCTTGAACAGTTAAATGATTGTTTTTGAAAAGTTGTAAACATAACAACACTTCTTGGGGGAAACACTGCCACGGCAGACCATATAAACCCAATTCCTTTTTATAATCAGAGCACTACCAAAACAGCTACTGCACTGGAGAGTGTGTGGGTGCTGGTATCTTGCAGCTTCACATGCCCGGAGCTGCTCCTAGGGCCAGCAAAATGCTCAAGATCAACGAGAGTGGAAATGCTGACTTCCATACACTAAGATGAGAAAAACTAAAGAGGAGACTTGATTAGAGGCTGCTCAGAGTGTGGGAACAGGCGGAAACTCATTGCTGAGAATCCAGAGGGAGTCAAAGCTGATGGAAAGAATAAGGAAGCCCTGGTTCTGCTTCGAGAGGGGCTCCTTTGGTCAGCGTCGTTAATGCCAAAATAACTCTTTCTTCTCATCAGGATGTGGGGTAATGACTTGTACACAGCACCAGGCCTGAAAATAATAAAAGGCAGCAACTGAAAATAAGAGAGAGCAAGATTTCTGAGAATGCAGGACAAAGAGCAGCAGTCAGCTTTGGACAGATCACATAAAATAAAAATGTTCAAGAACTGTGTGCCTGTTGATCATGTCTATTTATTAGGAAGCTTTTCTGACTTTCAGTGACTCTCCTAAGATATACCAGTAATAAAAAAAATAAATTTTTCAGAATAGACTGATTCAATTTTTAGGGGCATACAGTCCATCGCGTATTTCATCTGAGGGGACTGAGTTTATTCTCAGAGTAGTTGGTTTATTCTTTTCTTTGGTATTTTTATTTATAAAGTGATTTTTCTTCTGGCTTTCTTTGTACACCCTTAAAATCTCGCTCGGCTAATCTGTGAGTAAAAGCTCTTCACCTCTGGACAAAGCCACAGATGAGTTATATAAAACAAAGGAAAATTTTCTCGTTCTTTTGATAAATGAAAATTAGATGTTGGCATCCAATTTGGTCACTGAGATGTCCCAAAAAGCCCGGTCTTTTTTTTTTTTTTTTGAATTTTGATGCATAGAATACTACACTCTTTACCTTTGAAATCTGACTAGAGACTCAACGCTGCTCTCCAAAACAGTCATTTCCGCCAGAGTCTCTCGGAACTCTTTGTCCAAAGCCTCCACTTTATTTTCCTGGATCATATCTGGGACTTTGATCATTTTCTGTTTGGGTCACCTTTATCAGCAAAAACAGTGATACTAACGTGCATGACGACTAGAAGATCAGCACCGTGAGGGGAGACTGCAACGTTATGATAAATGAAGACATAGAAGCAGGCCGGTCAGGAAAGCAGATTTTCCATGCCTGTAATGCACCCCAACCTGAGGAGATAACAAAGTGAATAGTATCCTTCATCCTTCTTTTAACGTGTGTAAACTGGTGATAAACTGCAATTTTTCCATTTCAGAGGGCAAGGACCACAGACATCTCTGGCCACCAAACGAGTTCAGCTCTTACAACACATTTTGATGAGCTAAGCCTAGATGAATCAGAAAGCATACGGGTGGAATTTCTACCCTTGTCCTCGTGGGAGGCCCCATTATTAGTTTTTCTTTAATGAGAAAAAAAATAATGCATTTAAATAGCAGAATTTAGATTTTTCTGAATCAAATTTGAGAAAACAGCTCAAGACATTTTTTTAAATCTCAGTGAACAAAAGTTGCTTGCCTAGTCTTTTTTTTTTTTTTTTTAAGTTTTTGGTGTTTAGCTGCTCAATGAAGGAAATAAGTAACTTTGTGCAGACCTACTTTAACGGTAAGCATCCATTTCTGGAACTTTCTTTAATAAAATCAGGTACTCTACTATTTACCTAACTCACAAAAACTTCTTTTGAAATAATGCTCCTGCTTTCATGTTAATGCTATCAAATGGCCAAATAGATTTTATAGAAGGTTTATTTTATGACTGTCATTTAGCTCAATTTTGATGCAGTTTAATTATTTTTAGTTGTTCATTCTCTCTGTCTCTATCTTGGTGTCTTTCTCTTCCTCCTTCCTTTTCTTCATAAGGTACTTAGTACCCCCAGCCTACCTAATAACTGATAGCCAGTTATCTATCCTTACATTCTAAATGACTTCTCAGTAATCCTCTGTTGGGGCATTCCAATAATATGGCTGGGGTTCCAATATCAAAATCTATGAATTTTCTAGTGTCCAGATAGAATATGTTAATTCAATTATCTAAATTGCTCTGAAACATGATAATATCGTTTTGATTACTGCACACTACCAAATTTAAATATTACCAATATGTGTATGTCAATAAAATAAGTAACTGGTTAAGTTACTTATCTTACTAAGTACTTTAGTACTTAGAGTTGAGGACTTGTAAAAGTCTAGCCGGTCTTCACATTCGTCTAACAAAAAAATTTGCATCAGTGACCCCATTCTACCCTCTTCTTTGAATTTCTGCCCTTTGCCATGTGTCTGGAGTTTCTCCCACAAAACAGTGGAATGTATTTTTCTACAACCCGACTCTGTGACTGCAGGATTGTTTTAATCAATGAAATGATAATAAGTGTGAAATAGCAGAAGGGTGGAAAAGTTTTGAACAGCTGAGCTTGCTTGCTTATGTGTCTTCGAAAGTTATAATGAGAAAGTGACTAGGATAACCAAAGAGGGAGATGAGCAGTCCCGGAGCAGCGCTGCCCCAGCTGTTTCAGGGGAGCTCAGCTCTGAGAGTTCAGAGTAGCCAGTTCCTGGCTACTCCCCGAAACATGAGTGACCTCATCCAAAATCACAGATCATCGAGTTGGCCTGGGTTGAGATCAGCCTCTCTTCTCTGAGCTGGTCACAGAGGCACGCGTTAAGTAAAGACTTACTAGTTGGTATAGGTCCCTAGGCTTGTGTTCTTGTCTGCTGCATAGCATTACTAAAGAGGTGGGTGATGGATACATTCTGCTACATCCTCTCCCTATCAGCTGTAGAGATCAAGTTTAAAAATGCCTCATCTACGGGCTGGGAAGATCACTCGGTGATCTAAGCACATGCCTGGCAAGCGCAAGGACCAGAGTTTGATCCCTGGTACTACCTGCTGTGCCAGCCCCAGAACCCTGGGCACTCCTTGGCAGCCCAAAACTCAACGTGGTGGCACATACCTGCAATCCCAGCACTGGGGAGCCTGAGACAGGAGGATCACTACCGAGTCTGAGCTGCATAGTGAGACCCTGTATCAAATAAAAAATAAATAAATAATTGTTTTTAGAAACCTCATATCTATAAATCCTTACTGACAGTATTGTTTATAAACAGATTTGATTGTCAAGAAATACTTGAAAAAATAATAGGTGTTAAATATGTGTATGTCAGATAAGAGCTTCTAAATTAGCGTTTTGGCTAGGTAGTCTTTGTATCTTCCTGTGAATTTGCAAGGTAACTTGAAGTCACACACTATCTTCTTTGCCCTTCATAACAACCCTGCAAAGTAGATCAAACATTATAATCCAAGGTATTTATTATTATTATTATTATTATTATTATTATTATTATTGTGTGTGCATTTGGTATGGGGTCTCACTGCGCAGCTCAGATGTGGTGATCACCCTGTTTTCAGCCTCCTTAGCCCTGGCATTACAGGCATGTACCACCACGCCATGACTCTGTCACCAGCTCAGGTGTGCCCCAGGGGCAGGGTCTGGAGCACCATGAAGGGCTGGGGATCGAACCCTGGTCCCTGAGCTTGCCAAAGCAGGCACTTAGTCTGCTGAGCTATTTTGCTGGCCCTAATCCAACTGATCTAGCACTTTCTGTGTGTTCATTGCTGTTCTAAATGTTTTACATCTATTGCTGTGCTTATTTTCACAGCTATCCCATAAGGAGGAAAATATTTATTACTTCTTTACGTATGGACACCAAGGCTCATTTCAGCCTCATACATGTTAGTAAAATATTATAATGACCATTTGCTAGGGACTCCCTAATATCTTTCCATAATTTCCTGATTTAATTTTTATGTCAACTGGATGAACTAGGAAGTCTATATGAATACATTTGTTTTCCAGATGAGACAGTAGAGGGTGAAAAATGTTAAATATTTCACCAGTATCATAGAGCTATTGAAACCATGCTGAGGCATCTGTACCTCAAGAACTCTATAATTTGGGTCTAGTTACATGATCTACCATGCTAGGGTGTCATGACTAATTGGAGTTGTAATTTTAAAAAATACAGTGAACTTTAATTTTTTTAACCCCTCCCTCCTTCCCTCCCTCCTTGTCTCCCTTCTTTTTTCCTTTCTTTCTTTTTTTCATTTCTTTCTTTCTTTCTTTCTTTCTTTCTTTCTTCTTTCTTTCTTTCTTTCTTTCTTTCTTT
>NDGN011321989.1:0-25268 GCA_002564285.1 Tympanoctomys barrerae
GCAAGACCTATATAACAAGAAATGTAACTTTTGTATCTGATAAGGTAAGTCAAATCCCCTCAGAATTTATCCTGACACCCTGTACTGCAGATTGTAGATCCTGTGTCAATGTCAGCCATGTGGATGAATCATGGCCATTGCTTGTGGAATTTGTTCTCTGTGAAAGCAAGCCTGACAGGTTTTCTCTCCACGTGACTCTCCTTAGGCACACTCTACACCATTGATCACTTTCCTCTGTCGCCCCATAATCTCCTTGATCTGAAAACTTGGGACACAACTGAGTTACATGATGTTACAGTACAAGTTCTCCTATGTTGTGAATCTTCACTGACATTGACAGTCTAGGACCAAAATGTTGGCTGTCCTTGCAGCCCTTCTTTTTCTCTAATTTTTGGTCTGCAAACTTAGGTTGCTAACCCTCCAGACTACATAAGGACCCATCCTGATTCTTCCACTTCTTGGCGATTTTTCTCAGAAGTGAGTGTTCAAGGAATCAGACAGGAAGTATAGGAGAAGCTGTATCTGACCTAGGACTCCCTCTGTTCTCCTTCTCCAAGTGTCCTTTCTCATGTGCAGGATTCAGGGCCTGGAACAATGAGGTCCTTAGAATCCATGTCCATCCATGGCTTTTCTCTGATTACCCCACCATAACCAGATTTTGCTATTATAGGTCAATCAGCCAGTATCTGGGAAAGAGACAGGCATGCATATTGTACATTGATAAAGTGGAAACATAGCTTCACAATTATCATGAGAAGCAGAGTCTTCCTCTGCAGAGATACATCTAGGCACAAGTTCTATCTTCAGCTGAACTTGGTGATCTTTGAGACCACAGCCTTTATTTTTGTACAAGCAATCCAGACAGTACATCAGTGTGAGCCCACCAAAACCTTCCTACAGGGCTGCTCAGGATAGCAGGCAGTGCTGAGGATACACTGAGCCCAAATAAGGACTTCAGGAGCCATTTCAGAGGAGGAATCTGGGCAGTAAGTCTTTCCTGTTGTCTCTGGGGTCTCCCCGCTCCCTCAGGATTACATGACCTGAAGACCCCAGACTATACCCATCGAGTACAGTTGACTTATGAACTATCCTTTTCGACAGAAAGTTAAAAATGTTTATAAACTTTCATTCATATATGTGTGTTGAGATATTCATTGATTTCCTTATATCTCTCATGTGAGGTTTTTGAAAGTAAAGCTCCCATTTAGTCACCCAAAGTAGACTGGAAATTTTCAGAACTGAGAGATTTTGCAATATCATGTTATTGTCACAAATGAATTCGTCTGGGTGATATGCAATTCTACTAATGCCTATGCTCAGGAGGCTGATAAAGCCTTTCCACAAATCCAGGACAAGCAGGTTTTAAATAGTGAGTGTAGTGCCACCATGGAATACATAGTAATGCCATGCTTAAAAAACAAAAATTATACTGATATCAATGCTAAACACAAATAAAATAAATTTACTACTTTTACAAAATGAAAGATGATTGTCTTATGCAGGAATAGAATATTTTGATTGAGAAATAAAATCAATTCTGGTCATCTGCATTGGGTTTGTGTAAAGAGCTCTCTTCTCTGCTTATACTGAGGATCTAACCCAGGTCCTTGCTGTTGCCAAGCAGGTCCTTAGACTTCAGCTGCTATCTCCCCAACCTCAACTGTCATATTAGGATGAAGAAAAAAATTCTAAACTAAGCAAACACTGCCAGTACACCCAGTTAATTTATTGTAACTTGCTAAAAGGAAATGAGTTTTCAGAAATAAAATTCTTTTTTATCCTTAGTAGAATGACATAGATTCAGTTCATATGTTGGTAAAATTTAGGCCAGAATCATACTTTCCAAAATCCTCAAATGCAAATGGATCCAAGAACAAGGAAAAACCATTACAGCTGATCATCTCTGTGGAAGTGATTTAGGCATTGAAGGTTACTGCTCATGACCTTGACTGACCTACTCTACTCCTACTCTGCTTCTCACATGCTCCTCTCTGGATGTGATAAAAATGAGCATGCACCATAATCTGACACCTCTGATCTTATGCATAGTTTGGGCTTTGTTAAAAAAAACTTGTGAATAGAAAGTCGTGTATAGGGGACATCAATAGCAGAAACAGAGATGCAGAACACAAGGCCAAAAAATGATCAAAATTTATGAAATCAAGAAGAAATAAAAAATTCAACAAAATTGTAGGGCAGAGGACAGATGGGTTTCATTGAACCATATCCATGTGATGTCCCAGGAATGTCCACTTTGTACAAGAATTTCTGTCATGGTGAGTACCAACAGTTCTGGAGGAGTCTCCAAGACCTGCATTCTGGGAACTGGGCCAGTGTACAGCAGAGCAAGGCTGAGAGGGAGCTTGCTGTGAACCAGCTGCATCCCTTAGTCCATCTAAGCTAGTTCAATCCCAATCTGCATCCTAGGAGAAACATATGGAAGTCAGATACGGAGCCTATTTCTCCTCAAGAATGACAGCATAAGGACAAAGTTGGTTATATGTGAACTGTCCTTGTGACAGGACACACATGGAGACACTGGAGTAGGCATATGTACAACTAGGAAATGAAATGCAGTAGTCTACTGTCTCTCTCTTATGCTAACCTACTTAGTTCTCTGTTTCATAGAGAGGACAGGACCTAACATACAGGAGTAGCCTTCTGAGACCCCAGGAAAATTGTGCTCTAGCAGAAGGGCCACCATCTGTCTTGGTCTGCTCCAATCCTACATGACAGGAAACACAGGCAAACTCTGTAGCAATTGGAGCCTCTAGGCCTTGACTTCCTCCAAACAGAAACACCACTTTATGCTTTGTGTCTAACAGCCTGGTCCTGAGTGGTCATGATCCCTTATGGGAGCAGAAGTGGAAGCCACACCTGGGGCCCAGGTGCTGCCCATCTCAGCCTGGCTCCCTCTGCACTCTGAGCCCTGAGTCCTTCCATCAGGGTCAGGGCATGGGGATGAAATGCAAATATCTTCCAGCTCCTCCCCATTTGTGTTCAAAAGCCCAGCAAGGCCTGGTGCAGTACTCCAGTGGCATCATGGACAGGCTTTGTTCCTTTCTTTTGCTGCTAACTCTCCCAGCCTGTAAGTGCCTGGGTCAGGGTCTCAAGGTTGCCAAGCTGACTGCTCTCACCTGAATTTTTTTCAATTTCTTCTGTTTCTCCACAGGGGTTCTGTCCCAGATCACCCTGAAGGAGTCTGGCCCTGGGCTGCTGACCCCAACGAAGACTCTCAGGCTGACCTGCTCCTTCTCTGGCTTCTCACTGAGTACAACTAATATAGGTGTAGGCTGGATCCGTCACCCTCCAAGGAAGAGCCTGGAGTGGCTGGCACACATTTGGTGGGATGATGATAAGTACTACAGCCCAGCCCTGAAGAGCCGGCTCTCCATCTCCAAGGACACCTCCAACAACAAGGTGTTCCTCACAATGAGCAGTGTGGACCCTGCAGACACAGCCACGTATTACTGTGCAAGATTAGATACCACAGAGACTCAGTCTCAGGATCCTACCATACAAATTTTCAGCTAAGTTACATCCTCAAACTGCAGATCAGGAAGCCTTAAGTGTGAGCCTGTCCTATCATCCTCTAGGGAACCCCTGCTCACCATTGCATTGGACCCTGTCTTCCTGTTATTTTTCTTATTCATATAACTTGACTTTCTTAGCTGTTTGTGCAAGACAGATCGTATGTGCTATTTATAAAAAGTATCATAACGTTTGGCTGCTTCCTCAGCTATCAGGGGTTACCAATAGAACATAACCTAAGCCCATATACAAGCTAGTATCAAAACAATACAGAAAATACTGGACTGCAGGGCCATGGTGATAGTGCAGTAACATAGGTAACTGAGTGGCTAGCATATGGTCCTGAACTTAATCCCTGATTTAAAAAAAAAACCTGAGAGAATATCAGACTGAAGGATTTGAACAGAATATATGTGACACCACTGTTTTATAGCATTTGAAACTTGGAAACTACAGGCCCAAAAAAACATGCTGTTATAATTCAGAACTCAAACATCTCCTGATGCTCATACATGAAAGCTTTGACCACAAGTGCAACAGTTGTCCTACATGGACTCTTGAGTGGTGATTAGATCACATGATTATCAATGTCTTAAATGAATTCACCCATTGATGTAGTGTTAGCTGAATGAGATATTAGAAATCTTGCCCTCCTTCAAGAGAATAGGTCATGAGGATGAGACTTGTGGATTACATTTCATCCTCAGTTGCTCCTGCTCCTCCTCTTTCTCTTCCATGTAGCTGTGCTTTGCCCCATGCTCCCATCCCCATGTGTTCTGCCTCCCTACAGGGCCATAGCTATGGAGACAACTGAGCATATGCTGAACCTCAGAAACTGTGAGTCATCAGAAATTTTTCACTTCATATAGGCTTTCTCAGATCCTGTTTGTCAAGGAACATAAGCTATTAAACACCCATTTATAAGTATAGAAATAAAGACAGCAATATTTTAATAACTATTAAAAGTAATTAAATGCATATAAATATCAATTCATGATATAATAAGGCATTGTGTCAGCAATTGTGCATGCTGATGTCTGGTAATTAGAACAGCACATTTGTTGTATATTACATGCAACAATATGCAATATAACAATCATTGTTCAATTCCCATTATCTTGTTTACTGAAATTCTGTATTGTTTCTGGTTTTTTTCTTTTTTACAATTTTTCGTTCTCTTTACAAAAACAATGAAGAAAGAATGGCTGAGGTACTCATAAAAGTCAGAGGCATAAAACCTGGAAAGTGAAATTATGAATGTTATGTCACACACATTTCCTTAATTTTTATTAACAATTTAAAAATATTAACAAGTAAAAAATCAATAAACAAGAATGTTCCCTTCAAGCCAACAGCCTGTTTCAGCCCTTGGCTGCAGAAGTCGCTGCTGCTGCCACAGCTTCCTCAGCATGAACTGCACTGCTGGGGACGACCTTGAACTGGGTCTTCTCACTCTCTGTGTCCATGGATTCTGGGCTAATGCTCTAGGCACCAGGGACAGCTCAGGGACTTTATTCTTCTTGTCTCTCCTCATCTCTTCCTCTCTTAGCACTCACTTACTCCTATTTTAGAACAATGTTATTTCATGAAACGTGAATACTTTGTTGTCTCCGTCTTCAAACAAATGCTCAAGTATCATCTGTGGGCAGTCAGGTACAGGATGCTGCAGTTTGATCCCCAGCTCCTCATGCCTTACCAGACCTGCCCTTAAGGCAGCTGAGCCAGCCAAAAAAATCTTTCTCAGCTTCTTGGGACCCAGGGAAGTAGCTCAGTAGAATAAGCACTTACCTGGCAAGTGCAGGGTCCTGAGTTCTATCCCTGGTAACACACATACAAAAAATAAAATATCAACAACCAAGGTGATTCAAAAATTATAAATAACATGTGCAAACAGAAGATCTTAATTGGAAGTACTAAAACAAACAGAGCAGATAAATATACCTTAGCGCAAGAGTTTCTAATATGCAAAAGAGCAATAATTTTTTGATCCAAACCTTTAAATAACTAACAAGAAATACCTACACAAATGAGAGTCCTTAAAACTCTAAAGTACCAGGACCTTCCAGATAGCTCAGCAGATTAAAATGACTGCTTAGGCAGATGCAGGGGCCAGGGGTTTGATCCCAGGCCTGCAGTTCTAGCCCTGCCCCCAGGATGTGCTGAGAGAGCAAATGAGCCTGGGCATAGCCTGTAATCCCAGCATTTTGAAAAATGAAACATAGAAAAGATCACTATGAATCCAATTTGTGTAGTGAGACCCTGTAGACCCTGTATTAAATACATAAAAAGAAAAATCCCAAAAACAACTGCACAACCCAGCAAACAGTAACCCTGGTCAAATGACTGGTCATGAAACAGAAGAAACGTTTCCAACTGAAAAATTTCTGGCTGCTAAAACCAAAGTAGAAACACAAGAGCACATGAAAAAAGAATAGCTAAAAAGCCTTTCTCCAAAAAAAGACATTAAGGACCCACAGTTGTATGAAAAATATAATAAAACGTTATCATCACTGAAATTAATATAGAAGAGTGGCCAGTATCAGAAAGACAAAGTTTAAAATGATCTTGAGATAAATGGAACAATGGAAACACTTAGATACTTTTCACAAAAATGTGAATTAGCATATCCAGTATAGAACACAATATCTATGATCCTCAAAACTTTTGAAATATAACTATTGCAAGATAAAGTAGTCCAACAATTGCACCTGTAGCAAATGAAAATCATATCAGCCTATCAGACAGACATGTCCATGCCTATGATTTGTGTAGTATTCACAGTTCAGGATACATGAATCAACAAAATCCTGCATCAAGTGGTGAATAGAAGAGCACTATGTGGTTCATATGTAAAATAGCATGACCTAAACAGATCACATTTCTGTTGTGATCAACAGAAATGACTCATGTAATGCTGTCCTTTCATATTAGAAACTAACACACATTTTTCAATGACAAATATCCCACATCCTAAATTGAATAATCCCTAAACTTTTCGAACATCTTTACTAACACACTCCTATGTGTGATTAAGTTTACCTGCATTCATTTTTTTAAATTATGCTATAAGAAATCTAGATAATGGGAACACCATATCAGGAGTTTCTGTGTGTTTATAACTTCCACATCTGATGACCAGAATATTAACCATCTTCTCTAAAATTATCCCTTTCCTTTCTTGAAGTGACTGGAATGTGCCACTGTATTTCATTTCATATATGTGTAAGATAATTTACCCTCCATGCTTAGTTTATACCCTCAACATCTTCTTGACAGAAAAATCCATCAGGTGGTCCACATTTCTTAAGCATGAAACTCAACACCATCATTCTCCCTGCTTACCAACTTACTTCTCCCCGATGTCCTCTAAGGCATTTTGTTCAACTTTTAATCATCTGCTTTAAGTGCTTATGGTAGCTCAATTTTTGGTTCTCTCTGCTACTCAAATGTGATCCAGCACAGAGACAGTTGCTTTCATTAGTAAGATCAACAAAAGAAAAATGCACTTTCCTAAACCTGGAGACAAAATCCTATCTCACCTTCAAGGGAATGTATAAAACCAAGAATGAGCTCCCAACAACTTAAACACACACATACCAACTACATTTTATTTTCCTTGTGGGAATTCATACCACTATTTCCACAAATCTATCAATGTCCAGGAATTCCAGGCAAATCATCCTGCATCACAGAGCAAGCAACCACATGGAAAGTAAAAGACTCACCCAGATCTGCCTGAAGCAGAAAGACATGGAGATCAATTCACAGGAGCTAATCAGAGAACCAAGGAATGGGGCTCCTCCCTTCCATCTGCCCACAGTGACTTCGTCTATTCTATGTTGCATTTTATAGGTTTTAGTCGCAACAAATAATAAAGTCACTCTTCAAATTGTACTGGAAAGCATTCCCTGGCATTCAATATACACAATAATAAAGAAGTCTTGGACACTGATAGTAAATAAGAACTAGACACCACCTCAGATCAGGGCGCATTACATCACAGATTTGAGGTTCTTTCAACAGCTCTCTGTACCATTAGCTGAGGTTCATGTCATCCTTATTTTATTAAAATTGGAAGTCTCTAGATATGTAATATCCTAAATGTCATACATTTAACACTTACCTTTTTATTTTTATTTTTTAAATTTTTTTTGGCTGACTCAGGCTGCCTTAAGGGCAGGTCTCGTAATGCAGGAGGAGATGGGGATCGCATTGAGGTATCCCGTCCCTGATTGCATTTACATGAGCAGGCACTTAAACAACTGAGCTAATGGACAAGCCCCCAGCACTTACCTTATTAATGATAAAAAGCTTCAGTGGAGGGATGAGTTGTATTTCAACAAGGCCAAAAATGACAATACAGAGGTATAAATATCTTCTTTGATTCAGAATAACAAGAAAAGAAAGTGTGAACAGAAAAATAAATTTTATTCATCATCACTCAAGAACATGAATATGTACAAATGCAGTTAGCATAAGCAAATAAAAATTCAAGTCAAGGATGTGTCTAAAAGTCTACAAAATTAATAACAACTTTCATATTTGAGACAAACCTCTCTAGGTTCAACCCAAAACTTTTATTATACCCTAATTTCATTATTATACTTGCAAATAGAAAGGGCCTCCAGAGTGGAAAAGAGCAGGAAGGAAGGGGAAAGTTAGGGGGAGAACAGAGAAAAGGAGTTGCACCTGATATGTATAAATGCATATGTCAAATGTAATCATTATGCATGATATATTAATAATATTAATAAAACAGTTTTAGAGTTTGGAATGTTAAATTTTTAAGACTGATGAAATGAAGAATGGAAATTAATTTTAAGCTGTATATAGAAATTGATTTTTATATAAGTACTTATACCATAGGTGTATATTGTGGGTTATCTGTTATCCCTGTGATTTGTGGGCATAGATCCCATACCTATAAAGTCTTCTTTCATCTGAGAGCTAATGCAGAAATCTGACCAGCAGCTCTACCAAAAGTCCTATTCTCAAGTGAGAGTACACAAGCCCAAAGAAGTTGGAGAGTCCTTGGCCTTCTAAGGACTCAGTCACAATTCTTCATCCAAGGGCAGCCCACACACAGGGACCTCCTCTCTCTACCTCACACTTTTATACACAGGAGAGCATTCTGCATGCAAATGCATCACCAGGCACTGAGATCTCAGATTAAATCACATTACAAATTAAATTAAATTCATGTTCTTCCTAAAAATTTAAGGTACTTCTGGGATTTATAAAGCTAATCAAAAATGTAACAGAACAATATTGGCTCCTCCTCCTTCTGGTGGCAGCTCCCGGGCATGAGTGTCCTAGGGATCAGAGAGAAAGATGTGACAATGCTGCATCTGGCCTGGACACTCACTGAAACCTCCGTTCCCACTGTTCTTTCCTAGGTGCAGTTGTAAGAGATGGGACTTAACCTGTCCCTCAGCCGTGCATTTTCTAGTTACTGCACCAACAGTGATGACTCTGGGAGCTGAATGCATCAGGCTGTATGGGAGGGGATTGAATGCATAGGAAATAATGATTTTAATAAAGGAGAAGCTGATAATTCCTCCCTAACAGTGACTTCAGAGTCTCTGGAGACACACCCAATACTAGTGTTTCATACAGCTGAGCTGAGCGACTATGGAGAACACAACTGGGCACTACTGTGCAAGAGTTATTGTGCGGAAACAGAAGTGTAAGCTCAAACACAAGCCTCTTTAGTTGGGTGCTCGGAACTTTCAGGGTCTACTCAGAATCAACAGAGATGTCTGGGACAAGCAGAGGGTGCTCAGGACAGAAGAGAGAAAGTTTTGCAAGACCATTAGGAAAAGCTCTGAACCAGCAGAGGGGGCACTGATGATACTCAGAAAACCAGCAAAGCTCCCAGAACAGGATCAAAGATCCAAGCTGGTAACTGGGATTCTTCCTATCTATCTGGGCTTTCCTCTCTCCTAGCACTATAAAACCTGGGGAAGCCCTCCAGCATGTGTGTGTGTTTTGCAGGTCACTTGGGAGGAGCCATGTTCCAATATATGGCAGCGTTTCGCTTGGTGTTCAGGTAATGTACATAGATACTTAATCATTCATTTGTGTCTTTGCCTCCTTCACAGTCATTTCAGTGCAAGAATAATGATAAATTTCATGTACTAGATAGTTGCATTGACATGAATAATGTATATATTTTAGAATATCTGTTATCATGATCATCACCACCCTCAAAACTTAATCTAATTTTCTTACAATGTGTTGGGATTGTCTCAAAGATGAGTAAATGTTTCAGGTATAGAAAAGTGGGAATAAAAAAATCACAGGCAGGGTAATTTATGGGAAAGTACAGGAGAACTTAGAGATATGGGATAATTTATCTCTCATTCTTACATGAAAATGGACTTATTATGTCAATACTTAACAAATTGTATATGTGCCTTAAATATATCTCACTTAGTCATCACTAAAATTATTTTCTATAAAACAGATAACTAAGTATGAAAATAATGATGCAGAGATAAATAAAACTGGGTTATCAGAGTCATCTACAGACTTCAAGAATCCTGTATTCTTATCCTTTATTAGGAGAATCTATAGAAGTCTAACAATTATTTCAAAGCCTCTGTTTAGAATAGGAGGTCAGGAAACATCACTGAACATGTTAATTCTGTCTTGGAGTTGGTCATGTAGCAGGTAATTTCTGTGAGGAAGACTTAGGTCCACATCCAAAGAAGTTCTTACCACCTGTGAGCTCATAACCCATAGGGTTGTTTTACTACTTGCTCTGGGGGCACAACTGCACAACTTAGGAAATGACCAAACTCATTTATGACAAACACACATAAACTATTAGAAAATTAATGAGAATAAAAATTATCACAACTCAAGAACATAGTAAAAATTCATATATTCATTATTATTAATGTCACATAATATCTCCTAGAAGACTCTCTTGTGCTCTGGACCCATCTCAAGCTGAGGCTTACACAATAGAGCTGTCTGTATAGCAGGAAGACATGCAAATAGGGCCTCCCTCTACTGATGAAAGCACAACCTTGACTAAAGTGCTGCAGACTGAGCCAAGTCATGGATGCCCAGGTGTTATCACTTTCTGATCAGGACTGAGTATAGGAGACTCACCATGGAGCTCGCACTCAGCTAAGTTTTCCTTGTCTCTGCTTTATAATGTGATTTGTAGTGAACTAGACATATTGAGGGTGTGGGTGGCCATGGATGGGATAAACCATGGGCCCGTGTGACAGTTTAAGAACCAGGATATTTCTGTGCTTGTAGTTATCCTGGATGAGGTGCAGCTGGTGGATTCTGATGGAGGCCTGATGTAGCCCAGGGGGTCCCTGGCACTCTCATTTGCAGCCTCTGGACTCACCTTCTGAAACAACTACATGGGCTGGGTCTGCCAGGCTCCAAGGAAGGGGCTGGAATGGGTCACAAAAATCAGTCACAGCTGTGATAGCATATACTTCCTAGACTCTGTGAAGGGCTGATTCACCATCTCCAGAGACAACACCAAGAACACACTGTCTCTGCAAATAACGAAACTGAAAACTGAGGGCAAGGCTATGTATTACTGTATGAGACCCAGTGAGGTAACATCAGACTGGGTCCTGACATAAATTTCCCTGCACAGGTGCTCAGCACCAGCAGAGGGTACTGGATATACTGGTGAGGAAAAAGTAGACGGCAACTGAAAGCTGTTTTCCTCCTAGGACCCGAGTCTTCTTTTCAGCATAATGCTTTCTCCCAGATACTCCAATTTAATGATTCTGACCTTACCTCTGATGTCTCATTAGACCTCCTTGTTTAAATAGAACACATTCTCAACTATACAATACTCTATTGAATGCTTGAGCTCCTTTGATTCTGCTGTGGTCTTCAGGACTGGATCTGTGGGAGTCTCAGGGAATTGGCTAAGTTAAATACAAAAACTTTTTTTTTTTTTTCTTTTTTGTGGAGCCGGGGATTGAACTCAGGCCCTTGCACTTGCCATGGAACTGCTTATTCCACTGAGCCATCTCTCCGGCCCTGAGATACAAATTTTTAACAAACCTGAGAAGCAGTCAACCTGAGCAAAGACACAAATATCACTTGCAGGTCCTTATCACTTGATAAGGTCCAAAAGCACAACCAGTGGCCCTAGTTCCTCCATAGGGTGTTAAGGACTTAGCACAGCCCTCGACATGATCAGGATGCACAGGAGCCAGACCTTCCAGGTCCCAAACTGAAACAGGTACACTGAGCCCTGGGGAGACTTTACCAGCCTTGTACTTGCTGTTTATCCATACTGGGTCATTTTTGTCCCTTAATTTAAATGGGATGACAATGGGTTCTGTGACTTTCTCATCATGTATTTTTCATGGAAGCAAACACTTATGTATAGCATTTCTATTTTTAACACTTCATAATTTGTATGCTGAATTTTTTTTACCAATTTAGTATATTATTTAGGATATCAATAATCTCAACAATTAAAAGTTAAATTCACATTATCATTTGACACATTCCACTAAAAATGTGCAATTATCAATCCAGTATAAATGTAAGCAATTCTAAATTGTCAAAGTTAAAGAACACTTTTTTACCTATCAATTTTATTCTTGCTCTTCCCTCTTTTTCCCCAGTCAAAATGAGAACAAATTTATTTCTTTTTTATGGATTCAATATTCCAGAACATTTTTCATATCTCTCAAAAATACTGTGATCGCTTGTATCTAAGGTTTTCTGCTTAGCAAAATGATTTCAATTTTATGTATGTTATATCAATTTGTATAGCTTCATTAGAGTGACAGACAGTAACCTGTACTGATGAGATTGTATAAAAGCTAGATTCCTCAAACTTGTTCTTTCAGTACTGCAGTGTCATAATCCATATGATCATACACATGTCTACACACACAACACAGTCACGTGTACACATACACAAATTTTAAAAAATACAAACTTCAAACTCTATTTTTCAAAGGCAGAAGTGCCCACCTCTCACACAGGCCATACTTGCCAGTGAACAGTGGTATTACAGATCTTAGTCATAAGAGAGGATGAAGCACCCTAACAATGACCCAGGACCAGGCAGGTGGTTAGAGTCCACATGGACTGTGGAAGCTGGAGCTCACCTATGTCTGTGTCTGACCTCACTCTACTCAAGATCAGCCTTGTGGGCCACACCTGTAGTCTGCCTTGTATGAGTTGAGCTGGATCCTTGGGAACCACAAGACACATAAATGATGGAAAGGTGTGGTTTGGTGAATCTTATGATTCTAAGCAAATGTATCATGAATTCTCAAAAGAAAACAAAACTAGAAGTATGGAAATCCTCAATTCCAGTGTGTATAGTCTTACTGATGTGAAACATTTTCTAAACATTAAAACTGTAATCTTAACTGTATGTCAGACTTTGTTGTTCTTGTCAAATTGTACTATATTATCATTCTCTTTGTAGCTTTGTATATAATTAAACTAGCGAAAATGTTACACAACATTACTTTTAGCATGTGATTTTTTTTAAATATATGTGGCTGAACTCAAAGATATATATATATATATATATATATATATATATATATTGATATTGATATAGTACCATAAAATTGCTAAGTTCCCAGGCACAGCACAACCTCTCAGTATTCCCAGCTCTGTGGCTCCAGTCTGCGGTTCAGTCATGAGCCTCCAAGTTTGGATGAAATCCTGATTTCTATATCAAAAGTATCTCTCATCAAATACAGAATTTAATGCAATTTGTAACCCTGATGTGAGCAGAGAATCTGTAGTTGGACAGCAGTTCTTTCTGTTAGGAAGCAGAACATGGAATAGATGCAGGGATAATGACTGTTAAGATGTCCTGGAGGACTGGTCAAGAGAGGCTATAGAAAGGGAGATAAGGTAATTTAAGTTTCTTCTCCAAGGAGTCTAATGTTCATTGTCACTGTAAGATGATGTGGCTGGGTGTGCTGGCACCCATGTCAGTGTCACTATGCTCACACAGCAAGACTTCATCCCTTCTCCTCTACATTTAGCTTTCCAACTGTATAAAAGTAGTCACAACATAGGCATTCCAAACAACACCTTGTTGGATTGTCTGAGGAAATTATTCCTCCCATTTTGTATCTATATCTCTATTGTAGTGACATGGCCAGTTACCCTTGTTAGAGCATCACACTCACCCGTCCTGAAAGTGCCCTACAAGAGAAGTCTAGAAAGGCTGGGCAGTGCCACAAGTAACTCAGGTGGTCACCAAGTTGATATCAGAGGGCTGCTCCTCCCCCTTGTCTTTATTTCTGGCTCCTGTTGGAGGTCTGCAGCACCCACCATTCACACCATGTGCACTGCGCACCTTCTCTGGAGAACAGTAGCTCCCAGGACCTGAGCAGGTCTGCTTCTACATCAGGGCAACATCTCCTTGGATCCCTGATGCATGTCTCCTTCTCTATGTTTGGCTCCACCAGAAGATTGCTATACGAACCTTTCTAGCACAAATTAGAAGCAAAGACTCTGGTTATTGTCTTCATTTGGAGAAGTATATGCATACAGCAGAACTGAACATGTGGAAAGTGAGACATCAGGGTACTTTTGGAGAAAGGAGAATCTTCTCTGACTGTTCAACACCTCTGAGTCATTTGGAACAGTGGACACCAGGTTCCTCTAGGTTGAATACATTTTCAGTGCATGGAAAACACAGAACAGCCAGTTCCCCACCTGAGAGGGACAGCAGAGCACACTGTGTCCCCAAGATCCCTGGAGATCTCTCCATGGCACAACTCTGCCCCATCCCAGGGACCACAGCCCTGGGGAGGCTGCTTAAATGCTGATTCCCTAGTTCAGAGCCCAGTCCCTGCATTTAGCATTCTTTTTCTTAGTTTGCCTTCCTCCTTCTATTTCATAAAATAAGGGCAGCATTAGAATTAAATGGGAATGATGCAGATACATTTAATCTGTATTTCCAGGAAATATATCACCAGGATTTGGTGATACAGCAAACATTTGGACTCTGCCTATTTCATCTATTCAGAATGTCTATCATAAGAAAAAAATTACTTTCACACACTTGATAATAAATCATAACATACAGATTGAATTTTTGTTTTTTTTCTTTTGAATAAAGGAATTCAGATATATTTTTAGTCTTTATGTTCTATCCTGTAAAACATCAGGTTATTTTGTAAGATTTTTGCATTTATTGTATAGAGCAAACACAGCCAAGATCACCACAAGAAATTCCTGGAGAGGATTTTCCAGACCAAATGTATAGTGCAATCTTGTCCCTACATCAAAAGGTGCCCTCCAATTCCAAAAAGTTGGTACAATTAGTTTCTCACTGTAAGGCTGTAAGAGAGCAATCTCCGCCTATGTGACCTGTTCCTCTCATCCTCCTGCAGCCCCACTGATATGCAGAGACTCCTCATTCTAGACAAAACTGGCAGGATTGTTCAGTACTGTGCTGTCCTGTCCCTCTGTCCTTGGGTCTCTGGCTACTGTCTACATCCATTCCACAAGTAATCCCCCTAGTCCTGTTCCCCCTGTAGGCTGCCCCAAAAGCAGTAAATGACTCATAGGTTGTGAGATGATGCAAGGGGAAAGCTGGTGTCTGAGGGACTCATGGTAATTGCTGTCCACAACTGCTCAGGCTGAGGATCATTTCCTGCAGTGGGTTCAGGGTGCCTTGGTCTCCTGTCACTCACTCAGACTCACCCCTGCCACCTCTGCGTGCTCAACACCTAATCATTCTGTGTCTTGGGTTCAATTTTGGCAAGGAAAGACCTGGAATGGACGGGTATGACTTTGAGCCAGCAGGCCCACTCAGTGTTGAGTGGATTTGAATTCAGGGATTCTAGGATTCTGAGCTAAGCGGAGCAAGAGCCACAGTCCCACCCTACAGGGCAGACGATGCATCTCTGGGGACATGTGCTAGAGCAAAGGAGATAGGTAAGTGTCAGTGTGCCCAAGCCCAAGCTGTGATGTGAAGCCAGGAAGGGTAAGCCACTCACCTAGCCGCAGTGGTGCTGGGACCAGCAGGGGGCGCTTGGAGTGCACAGGTCACCCCAGGGCTGAGTGGAAACCAGCAGGAAACAGGGAAAGGAGGCACTGAGGACCTGCAGAATTTTGCTAATACCATCAAAAGCTGGGCCCCGAATCAGATGCAAAGCACTCCGATGTAGTCCAGTGGGGTGGAGGATCCAAAGTGATATGTACATCTCTGGGGGCGGGGGAGGGGGGTGTCATAGAATAGAAAGCTCAGGCTATCCAAACTCAGAAACCTAGGGTTTCAACCTATTCTCTCCTAAAAAATCTCTGAATTCAGACTCGCTCGTTATGAAGTGGGCATGCATGCTTCGTTTCCTGTTGGTTAACTCAGGTAAGGACCCAGAACCCAGGACTACAGAGGAAACTCAGCCAGCTTCACCGTGCCCAATGCTCCTGTGTCCTCTCCACAGGTGTCCACTCGCAAGTCCATCTGGTGCAGTCTGGGCCTGAGCTGAAAAGGCCTGGAGAGTCAGTGAAGGTCTCCTGCACAAGCTCTGGGTACACCTTCACTGACCATGCTATAACCTGGGTAAAGCAGGTGCCAGGAAAATGCCGGCAGTACATGGACTGCGTAAACATCAATACTGCAAAGCCAACATATGCTGAGGGTTTCACAGGACGATTTGTCATCTCCCTGGACGCCTCTGTCAGCTCAGCATATCTGCAGATCAGCCTCCTGCAGGCTGAAGACATAGCCGTGTATTACTGTGCAAGGCACAGTGAGCAGACCGCATCCTGAGAGGGTCAGAAACCTGGGGGCTGAGCTCACCATGACTGAGGCAGCGGCAGGGGCAACTGACTCTGTTTTCTTTGATTTGGAGTATGAGTTCGCAGGAAAGACATTGAGGGCATCAATTTCTGATGATCTGCTATACGGGATCATTTTAATTTTCTACCTGACGGTATGAAGGAACTCAGGAGAGAAGACTCGGTCATGATTAGATCACTGATGTTCATAGATGAATGTGGTATTGGAGGTGGGGTGCAGTTGAGGGAGGTGGTCACTGGGGCTTTGCCTTCAAGTTGTGTCTCTTGCTCACCTGTTCTCTTCCCCTGTGCTCTGTTTTCCCTGCAGAGTTGGGAAACTCCTACAATTCCTGCATCCATTTTCACTTTCTCTTTTAGATCCACCAGAAAGAGGTTCAAATGCTCTGAATTCAAGGACAAAGTCCCTCCCCCTTTTTTGTTGTTACCGTTTAAAATACAACTCATGAAGGACAAGGAAAAACGAGTATGTGATGGGACATTTGTAGGATAAAGAGTGGGAGCTCTGAGTCTCCTGAGCAGAATGTGTCTGTGGATGCAGCTTGTCCATGAGGCCTGCAGCTGGCAGAGGCAAGAGGAGGCCTGGTGTGGTCTCAGGGGTCCCTGCAACTGTCTTGTGCAGCCTCTGGATGCTACATGGACTGGAACTGGCAGGCTCTGGAGAAAGGTCTGGAGCAGATTGGGATAGTAAGGGAAACTAAGACAATAGACACAAAACATAATATATCACACCTGTGAGAAGAAGGTGCACCCTTCCCAAAGTGATTCCAAAGGCAAGGCTTATCTGCTGGGACACAGTCTAAGGCCCTGAGGACTTAGGACTGTATTGCTCTGTGAGAGAAGCAGCTAGGGGACATCGAAATAAACACAAACCCAACGCTGTTATGGGGGCGCTCGTGACCAGCAGGGGGCGCACAGGACATTATGCCCTGGGCATGAGGGAAAGGGCAGGTGCAAAGTAAAGGAACATTAAAGGCTGGAATCCTGACAGTGTCTGAAGCTTCTTTTCCACTAACGTCTTTTCAGATCCACATTGTAATTTACCAATATATTCCCTTAACAAAACAAAATGGGTTGCTGAGGAGAAGTGGCTTGAGTTAGGTCTAGGATTGGTGTAGGATCTTTTGGAAATGCCAGAAGTAAGGAACGTCTCACAATGCAGAGTGAGGGTGCAGGAACCTGCTCGGTGGTGAGCATGTGGGGAAGACACAGCCCTCAGCAGTGAGGCTGGGGGCACGTTACTGGGCTCAGCTATTAGACTGTGGGTGCATCAGAGGGACGGAAAGAACGGAACCCAGAGGAGAAAGCTGGAGGAGCAGAAACAGGGAGATATGTAAAAGGCATTGGTTCCATTTCCAACTGTGAAGAAAATATACATGCATTCACAGAGCTGTAAATAACAAATGGCTAAACAAATGAAGGACAATGTGTATGAGTCAGGAACCTCCAGGCAAACATTGATTTTTCTGACTTTACCTGTCTGTGTTAATGCTTGTCTTTTCATGCATGCACCCATCCATCTATCCATCCATCCATCTATAGATGACTTTAAAATTTATCTTTATACATTTAGTTTTACCTCATACCTCAGTGGTGCACCTTAGCGCATGAGAGGCCCTCCACTGTAGACTGCACACTTAGAGCTGCCTGTAATGTGTTGGAGATATCTAAGTACAAGGAACTTGATGCTTCCAACTGCAGGGAAATGAAAAGGACATGGAAGGCCAAGTTCCCATTTCCATTAATGCACATGGTATGCCCAACATGTAGGATCACAATGAAATCTTGTAATATGCACAGTTATTACAAGCTAATAGAACAAGTTACTTAATGTTATTACTGCAATGCCAAGATTATGAATTTTCAGACCCAAGGGTAGATGACAGAGTCCACATTGTTGGGTTTTCACGCTGAAGATGCCTGGAGATGGATTCTGATCTTCAGCGCCACATACTCCTGAGACTGCAAGCAGCCCCAGATCTCAGAATAAATGAGATATTGTCTAAGATAGGCATAACTGCTGTGGTCATCAGGACCAGATCTTTAGGAGATCAGGGAACCTTTTAAAAGTCTGATAGGAATTTGGAGTCTTGGGGGCTGGGGAGATGACTCAGCAGAATGAGCATTTTCCTGGCAAGTGCAAGGGTCTGAGTTCAATCCCCATTTAAAAAAAAAAACACGCATCTAAGAATTTTGATTCTGAAGTATGAAGCAGTCAGTCTGATCATAGACAAATTTCTCACTTCTGAAGGAAACAGGACCAACAAGCCATACTCAGCACAGGTGGGCTACTCAGTCACTCAGAAGGACATGAGGACACAGCAGAGCACTTGGAAAGATCAGGATGCACAGGAGGATGACGTGTCAGGTCCCAGGCAGGAGCAGGTGCAGGGAGCACTAGGGAGAACTTTCCTGTTTTGTCCTTGCTGTTCATCTCTGCTGGGTCATTTCTGTGCCTTTGTTTAAATGGGATGATAACTGGCTCTGCGCCTTTCTCATCCTGGCTTCTTCACTCAATCAAATATTTATATATAATATTTATAATATTTTAGCACTTTGTGTTTGAGTCTGTTAAATTTTTCTTTTGGTGGGCTCAGTCTGCCCCAGGGGAGGGGCTGGTGTGGCACGGGGTGTGGTGGATCGAACCACAGTCCCTGTGCTTGCCTAAGCGAGAGCTTGAGACTGAGATATCTCTTCAGCTCTGAATCTGTAGAACTTTTAATTAACAAAATTATTTCAAGTATCAATAATCTCACTAGGGGTTCAGTTACCAGGCCTGCTGGAGCAGCCCTGCCCCTGGGGCATGCTGAATTGGCAAATTGAGACTGGGCGTGGTGACACATGCCTGTAATCCCAGCTCTTGGGAGGCTAACCAGCGGATCACTATGAGTCCGATCTAGTTGTGAGACCCTGGATACCCTGTAGACCCTTCCTTAAAAAAAATTTAAACACTGATTCCAGAATAATTTCACCAATTAAAAATAAAATGTCCATTATGGCACTATATTATAACAAAAATGCAAATCATCAAATGTGCAATCATGATTCACAATCACGTCATTATAAATTATTTTCTCATTTGCCAAACAATCCCCATCTTTTTAGCTCTCACTTGTTAGTAATAATCTTCCCTCACCTTTCAAAGACAAAGGGCTGGTGAGATAGCTCAGCAGACTAAGCAGTTGCTTAGGTAAGTGCAGGGGCCAGAGTTCAGTCTTTGGCACCAAATGTAGTGCTGGCACCACCACCAGGCTCGCCGAGCCTGGAATGGAGTCTGGGTTCATTGGCACATGCCTATAATCCTAGCACTTGGGAGGCAGAAAATAGGAGGATCAGTATGAATCCAAGCTGTGTAGTGAGACCCTACACACACACACACACACACACACACACACAAATAAACAAATGAAGACAGATCTCATCCTATTTTAATGGATTTGTCATTCCTGAAAAATTGTTATTTGCTTCATGGAATATAAGAGCCAGTCCTTATGGCCAAGTTTAGGTGCTTAGCAAAATAAGTCCAAATTTATACATTTTGTGCCGCTGTGCAGGTTGGTGACATATTACTTACACACAGTATTATGTACTGATGAAAAAGTTGAAAAAGAAGACTACACAAAATTAATCCTTCAGTGCTGGAGAGTCGCCACATCACACACACACACACACACACACACACACACACACACTCACCAATCAACTCATTTTTTTTTCCTTTTTCCTTTTTTCTTTTTTGGCAGAACCAGGGATTGAACTCAGGCCCTCGCCCTTGCCAGGCAAGCACTTATTCTACTGAGCCATCTCCCTGGCCCCTTATTTTTCAAAGGCAAAATTTCCTATCTCACATGCAGAACATTTCAGTTGGTGACAGCACTCCACTGATTGCATCATGCAGCAACATGTGCAGACTTAAACCTCTGAGTATTTCAATCTTTACCTTTTTCTTTGTCCAAATTCCTGACAGAAATGCACAAAATGTACAACATGTAGGAAACATTGATTATAAGTCTGAGGACATCTGTGCTTTAGCAAGCTGTCTGCATTCCCTGACCTTAAATCAGGAAGTCAGGTGCAAAGGCAAATGAGATGATCACTTCTGTTTAAATATCAGCTAGTGCAGAGGCCCGCAGAGTCTGCTGCATTCTGGCTGAAATCTGGAGCCCAGAATAGTCAACAGTGCTCTAGAAATGACTGTCCCCTTGCTTGTCTTTCTATTTGCACTGGGTCTCCCACAGGGTCAGTAACCAGGTAATAGGGTGTCCTGGGTAGAATGCACAGGCCATGAGTGTTAACTCTGTGTTCTTTGCTTTCTAGGTGTCCTGTCCCAGGTACAGCTGCAGGAGTCCGGCCCAGGATTGGTGAAGCCATCACAGACTCTCTTGCTCACATGTAGTATTTCTGGGGACAGTGTCTCTAGCACCAGTACTACTTGGAACTGGGTCAGGCAACCTGCAAATAAAGGTCTAGAGTGGCTGGGAAGGACCTACTACAGATCCAAGTGGTATTATAACTATGCACCATCGCTTCAAGGACGAGCAACTATCACCCCTGACACATCCAAGAACCAGTTTTCCCTGCAGCTGAGCTCCGTGAGCACAGAGGACACAGCCGTGTATTACTGTGCAAGAGACACAGTGGGAGGACATCAATGGGAGCCCAGACAAAAACTTCCACGCAGGAGCACTCAGTGCCAGCAGGGGTCGCACAGGAGCTACTGAAGCTACCTGGGACTAATAGTTGTTTTTTTGTTTTTTGTTTTTGTTTTTGTTTTTCTGTATTTAGGACAGGGCCTACAGGGTCTCGAGGGTCTCACTATGTAGAGCAGACTTGTAGTGATTCTTCTGTTGTCAGCTTTCCAAGCCTAGGATTACAGGCATGCGTCACCATGCCCAGTCTCCATCACCATCTCAGGGCACCCCGTGGGTGGGCCAGCATGCCACACTGGGAATCAAACCCTGCCCGCTGTGCTCTGCCTAAGCAAGAGCTTTAGTCTGCTGAGATATCAGGCTGGCCCCAGCTATCAGGATGGCTCTCTTTTTATATTATTATAATTTTCTTTTATTTTGAAGAATAAAAACAAGAACAAGAAAAACAAAAGCAAAGACAGAAACAGGGTAACATATAACTACATACGTTACAGATTCTCAAAACAAG
The DNA here is from genome assembly GCA_002564285.1 of Tympanoctomys barrerae. Lineage (NCBI taxonomy): Eukaryota > Metazoa > Chordata > Mammalia > Rodentia > Octodontidae > Tympanoctomys > Tympanoctomys barrerae. The sequence continues at coordinate 21,469 of NDGN011321989.1, forward strand.
AATAACTAACAGTGATTGATATATTGTCTATCTTTATCATCAAACCTGTTGCTCAGATTAAAAGACATAGTTATGCAAGATGGGACATATGATTGAATATTATCACATGCTTTCAAGAAATCCTAAATTTTTGTTCTTCTCTCTCATTTTCTTTAATTACTTTTAAAAATTTACTTTAAAGAATGTGTAGTAATAATTGATATGACATTAGAAAAGGTACACATTTAGAAGACCAAAATCACAGGTATTTCTTCATTATCCCATAATGTAGACCTCATTGAGCATGACATTATCCATTTTAAAGTGTAAAGTTTGGTCACATTTATTATATGTAAACTACACCTCAACCTAGCTACAGAATACTGGTTTTCATCAAAAAGAAACTCTGAAAACAAGGAAAAGAATCTCCTCACTCACTCCTTCCCACAGCCCTGTACTACCTATAATCCACGTGCCACTTTATTAGTTCATGCATGCAATGCACATTCATTACATTTAGCTTGAGGGGTTGATTCATATCCATATTGCCTCTAGGTCATTTGAACTCAAATTGCGCTGCCCTTCTTCCCTCCATTTCCTCGCCCAGAATTTTCTTACCCTACAGAATCTGCCTCCCTCCTGCGTAGTATGGATCTGAATGAATATTACTCTTTGAATGCATATAATTTGTATTTAAATTACCCTGGGTTCTGTCTGGAGGCACCTCCCATTCATGTACCTGAAATCTTCCAGGCAGACTAGTTCACCAGTTACCTGATGCCATCTCTGTGCCACTAGGACGCTTCCATATGTCTGGGCCTTGATCTGGACCCTGTTGTGCTTAGCAGTACAACACAGCTCACTGAGTCTAGTTTTTCTGAAGTTGAACTGTCCGAGCCAGGCCTGGCTTGGTTCTGCTTGCTGTGCTTGGGACCTTCAGACTGTGGCCCATCAAATGGGAGAGGAACAGAAGGGCTTTGCTGGCTGCTCGGCTCTGCCACTCCTTCTGGGTGAGGCTTTCTAGAGTGGAGTGAACCAGATGAGCCTGGCTGGCTGTGGGTCTTAGAATTTTCTTTCTGTTCTCTAATATTTTGTTTCCTGGATATAGCATAGAAAAAAAAATATATATATAATATGAACAGTAGCGTATTTTATAACAGGGAATATATACATAGTTACATTTACCTATGTCTATATATCTTTCTATCTATCTATCTATTTATCTATCTATAATCCCTAGCAAGCTGTGATAGCCCCATCCCTGTGGCATCCTGAGATGGTGATTGACACTGGGCATGGTAGCATATGCCTGTAATCCCAGCGCTTGTGAGCCTGAAAACAGAAGGATCACTATGAATCTGATCTGTGTACTGAGACCCTGTAGATCCTGAACTAAATACGTAAAAATTAAAAGAAATTGGCTGTAAAAACTTCCCTTATATCTATGAAATGCAAACCCTTAAATATCAGATAACTTGTGTTATTTGAGAAAAATCTATTTAAGGAAATGAAAAATATAGATAATAGTAAATTAGATGTTGTATATTTTATAACAGGGAAAAGGGAAAGAAGTGAAGGAAAGGTGGAAAGAAGGGAAGGAAAGTGGGTAGAAAAATCAAATGGTTATATACATGGACCAGTTACCATAGCAATTATTACTATTAAGCATTGCAAACTGTCATAAAAATAAACCAAAAAAAGTATAAAAATAAAAATTGTACTCTCAGAAAGATAGATAATAACAGTAAATAATTAGAAACTCATTAAATAGCATCCAGGTCAACACTAAATCTTTTAAATTCATTAAAGAGTAGAGTACAAGGATGCCAGAGTTGTTGCCACTGCAAGAGGGCAGAGAATCCAACCTTGCCAGTGCCTCCCTCTACCTGCAGGTACTGGATCAAGAAGCAGTGTGTTCACAACTAAAGTGAGAACAGGCTCAGGAAATGAATGCAATCCCCTCAGGGCATCCAGGGTTAAAGAGAAATCACAACTGATGATGACATTTTTATAAAACTACATGATTATAAAGTAAACACCATTAAGAAAAAGTTCCATGCCTTGTGTAAGTGTACAAATATTAAAAGAGAAAAAAATACATCCTCAAGATTTGTCACATCATGAGCAATCATCTTACCTGAATGCTGTGATTATTACCAAACTTCCCCAATCCACTCATATCTTCTATGTGTGCTGCCCCCTCTGAAATTCCCATGGACAGATCTGCTGCATAGCAAACTGATGAGGCAATGGGGTCTCCCTCTGCTGATAATAACCAGCTCAGCCTTAATCCTGTAGTTCCAGAGTGGAGCTCACACCTGGATACCCTGGTGTTCCTGCTCAGTGGTGTTACTGATCACAGACACAAGAAGCTTAGACTGAGCTTATTTTTCATTGTTGAAATTTTAATGGTAATTTTTAGAGAATAATAGATCTTGAAGGTGCACTTGCACATGAGTAAGAAAAACAGGAGACCCATGTGACATTTTTCAGAGGAGGATAGCATTGTGTTTTCAGGTGTCACAAGTGAGGTGCAGCAGGTTGAGTGTAGGGAACCCTGCTGCAGCCCACAGGATCCTGAGGTTTCCTTTGCAAATGGGAAATCTCTGGAGTCCCCTTCAGGAATTATAGTGTGTGCTGATTCTAATTGGACTCAGGGATGCAAAGCCTTGGTCTTCCTAATTACTAACCAGTGGAGGTAGCACATATGGTGAGGACACAACAAAACACCAATTGATCATCCCAGAGAAAAGACCAAGACACACTCTATCTAGAAATCATTATCAAAAACTGAGCACATGGTTGTGCATTACCAGGACAAACAAAAGCAAGGGGACAGCAATGCAGGTCTGACAAAAACCTCCTTCAGGGGTGCCCTAACTGGTAGGGGCATGAAAGATTCATGGAGGCACAAGAAATGTCTCAGCTGAAAAGAAACACAGTAGGAAGCTAGGGTAAGAGCATTTCCTATCAGTCTTTGTGGCTTCTTCTCAGTGTTAATGCCATATGACCTAGGAGAGCCTGCATACGGAAATTGCAGCTCCCTTCTGTTGTGGTATCATGGGAGAATTGATAGGGAGGAGCATTGAGATGCCCCCGGTGCCTGTAGTTCCATTGGCTGGGATCAGCCACAGGGATCAAGAGAGCTCTTTTAAGGAAGGCCCATATTTTAGCTTATCTGCAGCTCAAGTCTTCCTATTGTAGAGCAGGGTCCGTAAGAGTGTCACCTGCTCTAGGACATGGTCAAAAGATCAAAGTCTCAGTGAAAGTGCCTCAGAAGCATTTTTAATACATTCTTTGGGCTTGAATCACTGTAGAAAATTTCCCATGGCCCAGCCAGGGATAATTTTGATGTTGAAGCAAAGTTAGGTGCTCAGGCTACATCTTATACTCATGCAGTTTGGGAGCAAGTGTGAAAACTTGAGGAGATTATTCTTGGGCTGAAGCACTCCCCATTCAAAAGCTCACCTGACAGTGGAAGTTTATAATGCATACCCACCTCAGTAAACACTTCACTAGGAGAGCTAGTCCTGCTACAATACTGTACATGGTTAGATTTCTTAATTTCTGTATAAAATTATGTAATTGCTTATTCATGTTTTTTCAATTATTTTTATTTTTAAAAATTTTTGTCTTCATATTCTGCAGGGACTTCAAGTTTAACATACTAAAACTTGATGGAAAATACCTGTTCCAAGTTATGCTTAAGATGCTTGATATTCAGACAATTAGATTAAACCCAGATGCATATGTTGTATGGTAATAATAAGCTTCTCTTCTGGAGGGTTAGCAACCTAAGTTTGCAGATCAAAAATCAGAGA
>NDGN011322009.1:0-18393 GCA_002564285.1 Tympanoctomys barrerae
CAATTTGATTTGAAACTGTCTCATTGCTATTTGTTTCTCATTAAAAGTATGGAAAAAAAGAAATCCAATCACTTTTTTAGTATGTAGTTGTCAGTTATTAGTACATTTAAGTCAAACTAATCCAATTGAAATTCTAATATCAATGCATTTAAACGTATCAATTTGAACAAACTGCTTTATGTGAGGCTTTAAAATATTTCTTTATAATAATATTAAAAATAATTATACTACTGGTATTTAAAATTATTGAAAGAATTAAATATAATATATAATGAGTTTTCAAAAACAGTCTGTAACATAATTGGTGCTCAAATTTGTCATTTTTCTTCTCAGAGTTATGCCAGCTTCAAGAACATATGCAGTACAGAGATTTTAGTACAGTAAGAATCCAGAGCCCACTTACGGAAAGAAAGGGAAAGAAGAGAAAAAAAGCAAAGAAAAGAAATCTTCGTTGGATCAGAATACTTTCAAATGTTCTGTCCTGGCACCTCCTGATACCACCCTTATGTAGCAGTGGCAAAAGGAGCTGAGAAATTTTTGTCTCACTAATTAATAGCTGGGCTATTACTCATCCACAACTATTGCTGCCACAAGAGCTAAGTATTCGGATGCATAGCACTGCCCCTCTGAGAGGCCAGTGGTAGAGAAGAATTCCTAGGATTTCTATGCTATGTAGTCTGTGAAAGTCATTGAGTCTGCTTATCTAAACACAAAGGAATCAGTAATACACAGATTACATAATTGTCAATGCTTAAATTGTAAAGGCCAGGAGAAGCAGACAACTTAGTCCATGTATTTTGTGTCCTACATCCCTCCAAAAACAGTCCTACATTTGGCAATTATAAAGTCAGTAACTATAAAACTGACTCCTAAGGCCAGTGCTCACACACATGCCAGTCTTCCATCTCATAAGGCACCCTCCATCCCTACATCCTAACCATTAACATTATAATGACTAGAAAAGTAACTCAAGTTGGTCCACTATAGTCCTTTTATGTAAATTAAATTTCAATCAGTTAAACAGTGTCAATGAAGTGGAAAGATACTTTAGACACAAAGTATATGTGTTGTCATTAAAACAAAATGTTGACAAGGCTTAAAAAATGTGTGAGGAAACAAATCCAGTGGGCTTAAAGATATCCTCTACCTTGTATAAGACTGCAGATTTAAATGAAACAATTTGGGTCAGTTTTGACAAAGGTTGTGCTACAGAAAATAAAAGTTATCTTCCACCAACCCAAGACTATCCAAACTTATAGTTGTGTAGTTCACAATGACAATCCAAACAAGATAATTGTATAACTGTAAGACACCAAAGAATTTGCTTGCTTCGTTTTCCTGTTCACTCCATATAAACTTAGGTCCAACTCTTCAACATGGGAGCACTAAACCCCTTTTGATTCAATGCTTCCCAACAAGTGAATGGTTATTTGCTCAAATAAACTCTTTAAAATTTCATTGCACCTTAGTTTTTCTTCTAAAAGTACAAAATGCAATAACCTGTGAAATACGGACCTCATAAATGAGAGGAACACTCCCTCCACTCCTGCCTCAAAAGGGAAAGATAAATACAGGAAGAAGCAAATAGGATAAGAGGAATAGAAGGAAAAGGAGCCTTGCCTGATGAGACTGTGTGTCCCAGACCCATCTTGCCAGCAGGCTGCCCCATTTTCCAGCTGCTACCTATGGGGGCTGTTGGACACGGGGAGCTAAGATCGCCAGGATCCCCCTCTTCTCCTAGGGATCCAGTGAGCCTCCTCCTAGCATCACCAGAAAGGCCCTGACTGTAGGCATGAGGCTTGTTGCTATTTCTGTTCTTCCTTGTATTCCTCATAAGAAATTTAAATACAAACAGAAACAAAATAAAAATTAACCTTACATTTATTTTATGACGTTGAATTTCATTTGACAACAAATGATTTCATCAAATGATCTCAAAAGAACTACTTTCCTTGTAAAACTACGAGTGCCTTTAGCCATATGTATGTATGTGAAATGTGTTTCACAATGATTCATGACATTGATGTAGGAATTCATGCTTCTAAGTTATAATTTTTAAAAACAGAAATAATAATTTACTGAAAGAAATTTTATTTAGCTCTGATAATTACAATTTATTTATAGAGGAAATTATAGTTATCCCTAAGAAAGTATGTAAACTAATATTTATTTTTAGCAACACCTTATTAGGTGTGCTTTAAAATGCTATGAGGTCTATAAAGAATCAGAAATAACAGATTTAACATGTCCATTTGAAAGTTAGTTAAAATGTTTAAGGCCTTACATTTAGAATAAAAATTATTTTTATCTGTATAATGGCACTTTAATTCTAAATTAAAATATTTACTTACATTAATTATTTACAGTAGAACATGTTAAATACAGTAATCAAACTTAAGGTAATAAATCACCTTCTTAATGAAACATGTATATTTGAATCTTATATCTATATTAAAGAAATTAAGATGAATAAAACTAACATTTGATTTAAGAGGAACATGTATGTAGGATTCATTGACAAAGGAGGCAGCAAGCAAGCCTGGAAAAAATCTCAGAAGAAAATCAAGGCATAAGATAAATAAAGGATGTTTTAAGGCAATAACAAATCAGTGCCTGGCTTGAGTCACTGATCTTCTCAGTGCCCCTCAGGGCTTTACCCAGCACATTAGTCTGTGCAGAGTCCAAGGACTTTAATTCTGTGTCAGTGGTAAGGAAAAAGTTGAGGGGAGGAAGTACTGCCCTAAAAATAATAAAAACTGAGACAGTTTGATACCTTTTGTCTGAAAAGAGAAAAATTGGAATGAATAATCTTTTATTTATTTATTTATTTATTTATTTATTTATTTATTTATTTTGGCAGAACTGGAGATTGAACTCAGGCCCTTGCGTTTGCCAGACAAGCGCTTATTCTACTGAGCCATCTCCCTGGCCCCTGGAATGAATAATTTAAAATGTAAGATTCATCTTAATAGATTTCTTGGGCCATTTCATGGAACCCTTTGTTTATTGTTTAATTTTATTTTCCACACAGATCAAACTAATATATATTTGAATTCTATGCTGTCTAGAAAGACCACATTCACATTTGTGAATTATAGAAGATTATTCCTCTTGTGATAACAAATAAAACATTTCCAATGATTTAGCATACATAGAGTTCTCCAAGGACCAATGGAAGCCATGAGGTACATCGGCTGAATCTAATGTCATCCCCACCATCCTTCACAGATGTGTGCTCTCAGGCACTATGGACACATGATATGTTGCCGGGCAATTCCTCAAACACTTTATTCAATGAACAAATTAGCAACAAGATGACAATGGTCTTCCCAAAATATTCAAACCTTAAAATAATATAATATATGGCAAAAAAATTTTTGACTTAAAAAATTAAGATATTATGCAAAGTCCATGTTGATAGTCAAGATGAAGTTCAATATAAAATCATGCACTATATTTTGAGAGTGGTATTCATCAGAGAGCTCTTATGCTTCTAAAATGCTTGACATTAAATAGAAACAAATTAGAGCAGAACAGTAACTCTTTTAAAAATATTCCATTAGATGAACTCTTATTTATTCAGTGATTTGAATCTGGCAAAAGTTATAGGCAAATCTTTCCAGTAAAACGTCCTCTTTCAAAGCTGCAGGATTTATTTCCAATTTTTCCACAGACAAGTCCCTTCCTTGCTTTCTCAGTTTTCTATTTTAGTGTATCAAAGAGCAAAACTAAAATAGAAAGGAAATAGAATGGATTTGTCATGGCACTAAACACCAGCCCCAATTCTGTTTCCCCTAATCTTAAGATGAAAAAATGTGCCTGAGTGGACAACACATTTTCCCATTCTTAAATTCAGTGTTTTTGCCTCCTAAAGTAAAAATTGGTATCAGGCTTGACTAAAGGTCCTTTAAAATTCATCTACTCATTTTTATCTACTTTTTATCATTGCCTTTATGATAGATAGATAGATAGATAGATAGATAGATAGATAGATAGATATCAAAAGATGATTGGAATTGAAAAACAAGTCATGTAAGCCATTTATTATTGAAAAATTATTATATAAATTTAAATTATTGAACATTATGGCAAACATTGTCTAAACGGTATAAATTGATTTTTTTCTCAGATTTTTCAACTGTGCACAGACAACCTACTTGGAAATCTGAAATTGCTGCCCATTTAGCATCCAGGGACCACCTAGGCACACCTGATGTAAATAGGATGACCCTCACCTCATATATTTTAGATGAAGATTCAAGATATCCTTTCTTGTTATAATTATGACACTTGTGACAGACACTATTTGTCCCTACCCTGAAAGACCTTCTTTCTTCTTTCTTCCATTGTCATATGTGCCTCAGGAGTAGTTCAGTTCAGAAATATAAAGCAGGAGAGAAAGATTTTTATCTTTTCTGATGCAAAGAGAAGAGGTTTCCCATGTTTTGCTTGGGAATTCAGTGAATATCAGAAGTGACTTAAAAACTTAACACTGTGTATGCAGGTTACACAAAATTAGAGGCTATGTAGAATAATAAGCTAATAAATTTTCAAATAACACCAAGATAATAAAAGTTACTGCAAAGTTTTGTCTCATTCTAGAATGTGAAAACCTCTAAATAAATTACTACTTTCACATATATATGAGAAAATAATTTGAAACAAATTATAACATTAATGTTAAGAATGCTTTTTCCTTAATACTATATGGCCATAAATTTAAATACATGCTTTCTACTACCTAAGTAATAATTACTTATGTTCTAATTATCAAGAGTATAGTTTTGTTTATTTCTGGAGGGATCAGGACACAAGTATTAGCTATTTAGCTTTGAAAATAACTTTTTCTCTTAACAACTGTTTTAGCATTCATTACTTTTGACAGTAATGGTACAGCAGCTCATGGTAAGGAATGAATAATTGGCTTAAATTAATTCTAATATTAATTTCATCAGATTCATATCACTTATGATTTATTCAATACAATTCTCTGAAATATTCCCTTGATTTCTATATGTTTCTGATGGCATTCTAATCATGGATTAACTTTTCGAAATACAGAATTTTATTCATTTTCGGTCAATTCTCCTCATGCTTTCTGAAAGGTAAGGAATCTAACAAACTTCAAACATATTGAAATATTTAAAATATAGTTTAAATACACCAGACATCTCAAGTGAACAGATTGTATTACTGCAAAAATCTGTTAATTGAAAGAATGAATTATATACTAACAGGTATTTACAAATGTTTTTCCATTGTGAAAGAACACCTTCAAAAAGAAACCTATACAGGTTATATTGTGATTATCCTCATCAGTGGAAATAGTTAATGTATAAACACTGAAGATTTTTCTTTTATCAATTTTCTTCTGATTATTTATTTTCAACTTACAGTAATGCTGCCATTGCCAATGAGGGAAACCAGTTTAAATATAGCGACACATATCACATGGATTTGAAAAAGAAATTCATTTCACTTGGTGGAGAGATCAGTCCGATGTTCCGCACCAAGAGCCTTGGACAGATGATTATAGGCACCGAGGCAACGCGCAAGTCACGTTCCTGCACACACACACACAGACCCAGTCATGGCTTAGGGACCTCTGGTCAACAGCCTATGCAAGAATGCAGCGACACAAGTTTCTCTCTCTCAGATCCTCCACCGTAAATCTCATTGATTGCAGTGATATCTGCGGGTGACAGCAGAGAAAGTTGACAGCTGCAGGCCCTCTGGATACAGCCAAAAAGGCACTCTTGTGGAGATCTTAGATGAGTTTATTAAGTACTTTTACTACTCAGCGGGTGAAGTGACTTTAGCTTATTTGGCATGAGCACTGGCCTGAGAATAGCAAATCAGCTCTTAAAAGTATCTTCTTGTCGTCTGAATTGTAAATGTTCAGTGAGTTAATACTAATCCTCTTTTATAAATAGAACTGACCTGTCAGTGCACTACAGCACTATCAGAAAGGTTCTTTCGTTCTTTCTTTCTTTCTTTCTTTCTTTCTTTCTTTCTTCTTTTTGATAACTTTTCTTTTCCTTTGGCTAACCTCACTGGGCCTTCTACACACAATAAGTAGAAGTTGCAGGACAGCTCATGATTAAGTATAATAAAAAAGGACCAGAGTGAACAATATCATACATCATTTTTTAGAATGCTGAGCTTTAAAATGCTGTCAAGAGCCAAATTTTAGAATGTCTGTAGGTAAGGATAGAGTAGAAACAAATATCTACTTCAAAACCAAATTCAGAACCAAAAATATATATGTAGTCAGGCAATCTGAGAAGGTGCTATGGCGTTTCGGTAACATGTGATAATTTTCTATAAATCATTTGAAGTTATAATGAGACTATCTCCCCTTAAAGGGACAATAGAAATTCATCATTATATACTGTAATCTGACATTTGAAATTAATTGTTCCACTAGACTATAAGGATTTGGTCCTGGTTTACTAGGGACTGAATCTGTTTACACATTCGTTTTATCTAATGATACATAAAATGCTCCTCCAAACGCAATCACAAACACAGGAAGCAAATCTGAAGACCCACAATTCCTGCTATTAACACAGACAAGTAATTGCCGGAGGCACAAAACTTCAAGTTTTCTAGCAAAGGAGGCAAGCAATTAAAAAAGGAGCTAATTGAATTTTTCTTACTTTAAATACTTGTCAGTGTGGGCTGCGTTTTACTGACTTTTAATACCCAGTTATTTAAATGCAGGACAGCATAAATACTAGATGGTTAATAATTCATTGCTAACTATAGAAACGAAGAATAAATGACACTTAATTACAGCAACCCATTCTTGTCATTTCTGAACTTAATTGGAAAGTAAAATTGGCAAAATCAAATTTGGATGTTGCAGTGAGGCCCACAAAAATAAAATAGTTTATCTATCTTCACAAGAATGCCCTCATAAGTGAATTTAATTGCTTGTTTTATCTAATTAGAAAACCTCTAAATAGCCCAAAGATTATTAAGTTTCCCTCATTCATCACATTTTAATATTATCAAAGTATTATAAATTGTAGGGTTTAAGTATCTTACTAACATAGTTCACTCTATGATAAGTAATATTTTCTCATTAAATCCTTCCTTATAATTTTTCCCCAAAAACTGTGAATTCAATTTTTCATATATAGATCTTGTTATCTGGCCTCATTTAAAATATTAATACACTGATAATGATTTCTCGCTATAGGAAAAGCCAAGCAAGTTACTTGCTACATTGACATAGGTTTGTAGAAGGATAAATCAAATTCCTTACACCATAATTATAGAGCAATGCCCTCAGGAAGCAAACACATCCTTCTCCTAAGTTTTAGATTTGTATTCCCAGCACTAGCACCACACAGGTTTGCATTACTGAGCATGATAAACATCAATTGCTTCAGTACTTCCCCTATAGAAGACAGAACGCACACACAACATGATTAAGGTAGTGCAAACGAATGGCTGGAAAGAAGAGAAAGCACTTCAGATGTTGCTTGGGGGAAGAAATTTCCTCCCACATGCAAGATGCCATCTGTGTATTACAGGCTATTTGTGAAGGAAAAGCAAACACCTGAGTGGCATTCCTAGGCCATTACAGGACATCCTTGAAAATTACATGGTTTGGAATTCATGTCTGCTGATTTGTTTAATTACTCAATTTTAACACTTGGAAATGATTTCTTACTATATTGACTTACAGGGACCCTGCAAAATAAATAAATAAATAAATAAATAAATAACAAATAAAATTTGTCAGAAAGCAGACAACGATGTGAGTAAACTGCAGTATAAGTTGGGCATGAACTATACATGCACCGAGAAGATGTGTTAATACTAAATGTAGTCCAATAAGCTGTCCATATTAATAGAGTTGTGCATATTTCACGTAAAATACGTATAATTGTTTTTATAAAGAAAATCAGTGCTAATATGAGTTTATAGTATTAACCATTTCAATCATATAAGTTACATAAGACATATAATTTATGTTTAACTGCATTGAAAAGATGCATGGTGTCAGGTTTGCAGAGCATCGAACTCTTATCCTTCTTCCACTGTACAGTCACATACAGAAACCCAGTGGATGAATCATTTGCTATAATATATTTTCACCACGAACCTTCAAATGATGTGTTCCATCACTCGTTGAGGTTGTTTCCTAACTAAGCGTACGTTACTGACCTTTTCCTGCTGCAGGCATGGTAGGATAGACTTCATGGTAAAATAATTTCAAGTAAACAGGAATACCAGTATGTTTGCCATTTAAATATTCAGCATGCATAGTACCCTTGAAAGAGTTGCTGAAATCCTATCAATGTACATCTTTTATCACTTTCCACTGATCTCTCTTACATGTTGAGTCTTTTATCTCTATATAATTTAGTAACAGTGTATTGGTCAACTAGAAACTATTGTTTACTGAGTTATATAGATAAATACATTTCATTTTACAAGAAAAAAAAAAGAAAGAGTTGAGAAAGTTTAGCAAGAAGAAACTTTTCAATGTCATACTTCACAGACATGAAATCCTAGAAAGGAAAGATTAGGAATAGTGGAACCAAACGTTCTTTTAGAACCAGCTTATATTTAGGGAAACTAAATTTATTTCAGAAAAAAAGCTTATTTTTGATGACGTTTCCATTTTCACGAGTACATTACAATGATTATGTCAACCTAAATCTGTAAAAAGCAGGATAATCATATGAAAGTCTACACTGAACACATATTTTAAGAACATAAGAAGTATAACTTCAAATTCTAAAGAAACAAAGATTGTCACTAAAAGGAACCTTTGCGTACCTCAGCCTGGATGTCATAAATGTGAAGGCTCAGGAAAACCACAGCAGCAGCCAAAGTGCTATGAGTTGCAGCCCCTGTGCTTTTACACTATATATAGTTTTCTGTGTTCAATTAGAAGAGAAATATCATACACTGAGATTACGGTTACCTTTGAATATAAAAAATGATTAATTAGAAAGAAAAGAAATCTGTCAGGGAAGAACTTCAACCTGGGAGGATGGCAACAACAATAATATGATAAAGAAAAGCAAGCAGGTTCGTTGTCACTTTGGAGGGTGGTGGAAATCTAGGAACCATGAAAATAAGCATTACTTACACCAGCAGCGTCAGCAGGATGTCAGTGTAGTAATGCAGGATTTCCCACTGAGACTCCCACAAGGAGACAAAACGAACCCTAATGGAGTATGTACATAAGATCTCTCCTGCCAGGGCAGAAAAGCCCAGTTTATGGGGTAGGCCCACCACTGGTGGTTCTGAGGACAACACCAGGGCCTCAGTGCTGAGCTACATACCCAGACCTGTTGGGTAGAACTGCTCTGCTGTTCTCATGACACCTGCCTTGGCTGCCCTGCTGCTCACCATCCTCCTGTTACTCCAGGCACCTACAGAGGTCCCACCTATGATCACATGAAGCTCCTGGGACAGCTAGACATGTACCTTAACAGCAAGTAAGTCAGAATGAGAAGGTACACAGTAGTCACATGTGATCTCTTTGACCTACTCAATTGTGCATGGGACTAGTTACTGAAACTGCTCACCCTCAGAAGAGTGGCCTGGCTGAAACTCTTACGTCCTGAGGGCCCACAATTACTCACAAGCCATGGCAGACCATATAATCCATAAATTAAACTAACGTAAGGAAATTATACTCTATGCTATACTTCCCCTATTTTTTTTAAACTGGCATGGTAATCTTATGATATTAATTACTAATTATTTTTTTCATCATTCAAAATATGCTTATTATATATTTCACTCTGGAATTTAGGTAATTTTCTATATATTTAGACACAATTATCACAGTTACAAAACATGAGCAGGTTTTAACTAAAATTCCTTAATTGTTTTCATAAATTAATGCATTGCTCTACTAACTAGACAAAAAGAAATTATTTGGGTCTTGATTCAGATCAATTTAGGTGAAAGTATGATAATGGTTCAGGGCAAATTATCATAAATAGAAGTTTCAATTTATATCAAACGGTACCAACTTTAAATTATGAAAACTTCCAACATTACATTAATGGAGAAAGTAAAATCAAAACCAAAATTAAATAAAACAGACAATGACTTCATGAACAGAGAAAGAAATGAAGTCTGAGAGCTGTACCAGAAAATGTTCCCGTAATGTTTATAGTCTCAGAAGGATAGATACAGACATGAATACGCATTTGTGATAAAGTACCAGGTCCAAAATCAACGTGGACAGCTTTCCAGGAAACTACACAGAAGGCCGTTAAAAAAATATGCAGCTGTAAGAAGGGGCCGCGGTAAGTCTTCCCCAGAGACAGGGTCATACCAGCCCCTCACCAGAGAAAGTGTTAACCAAGTGAATGAATGAAGGAAAGCCACTTTACCTTGAAGGCACCATCTGAAAAAGAACAAAATCCTGTGAAGAATGGAAAAATTGGCTGGAGTAGTCAGCAGACACAATAGGTGATTATGACCTGGCCAAAAGATTTACTCATTAAATCACTGAAATCACTGAAGTTCTGTGAGGTGTGACATCTAATCCATTGTTTTGAAATCCAAATTTTTATTGAGTCTCAAAAAAGTACACCTTGCTTCAGTCAGTTGAGGAAGGAAAGAGGTCATTTTTCTTTCCTTCCTCAAGTAAATGGTATGAAATCAGGGCCACGTGGGAGCAATCAGAAGGACAAGGAAGAAATGAAAGACCTGGATGGAATGGCCTTGCGAAATGCTTGGGAGTCAATTAGCTGGTTTTGGTGAGTAATGAATGCAAGTTAATGATGATTACCAATTTTAACAGCATAATCCAAGGCAAGGATGACAAAATAGGGAGTTTAAGAAAAAAACCAGCAAAAGGCATCATGACAGATTGAAACAAGGCCCACAGTTTGCCATTCTCACTCCTCATTAGCAAGTGGATGTCTTCCTACTCATTCTTCCTTTGCATCCCAGCACGCCTACACGACCAATTGCCCTGACGCTGCCCAGAGCCAAATGAGAAATGTCGGCCAAGGAAACACATTGGCATGATGCTTACTGTGGACTCATCTAGGAAAAAGTTTTGCATGTGAGTGTGCAATACGACTTCGGCTCTTGCATCCCTACCCTCTGCCATGAGAACCTCATGTCCCACATAATGTTTGCCTTTTATCCTACAGAAATAGAAGACCTAGAAGCCCAGACAAGCTTCCTAGAGACACACTTAACCTATGGAATACAAGAATCAGGTTTCATCGTTTAGTGTAAAACTGAAGGAGTGTGTTATCACTGGAAAACCTAATTATTAAACCAAAACTGTTTGGTTCAATTTAATATTTAGTGAAATACTGCATAGGATGCTATTTAGGCATAGAAAGCATAGAAGTAACAGAGAAAGTGGAAGAAGTAAAACTGTAAAGAAAAATGCCCTGACAGCAGGAAGTGTTAAAGAGGGCGAGCTCTTCCTCTGGGAAGGGTAAAACTTCCTCCAGCACTGTTTTCCATAATTCACATTTCTCGAGTCACCAACACTTTGTAGGAGCAGGCCTGTGTGTTGTGAACTAGCGCTGATACTAATGCCTTCTGGAAATCTTACTTCACATCATTATACAATGCTTTCTCCAAATATATTAACATCTGGGACCTATTTCTAACTTTGAAAAGTGATACTGTGCTGCCTTTAACAAAACTGTTGCCTCAGCTTTGCTAATACCCTTGCATTACAATGTTTTTAAGATGTATTTATGTGTTAACCTGTTCACAGCCTTAAATATTAGATGGCTGTTTTCCTGTGTGAGCGCCTAATATTAAACCA
Source organism: Tympanoctomys barrerae (assembly GCA_002564285.1). NCBI lineage: Eukaryota > Metazoa > Chordata > Mammalia > Rodentia > Octodontidae > Tympanoctomys > Tympanoctomys barrerae. The sequence continues at coordinate 11,780 of NDGN011322009.1, forward strand.
TCCTAGAGTCTCATTATTAAGCAAGATAAACTCTTATTTTATCAGTAATGAGGATTAATTTTATCTTTCTCCAATTCTTTGGCTTTCTAAGATTTATGCAACTGAAAGAGAATGAAACATTTATAGAATGATAACCTTTCCAAAATTACAGTACATTTGATTTCCTGGGTCATTTGTGCAAAATCCTTTCCTTCTACTGTAAATATTCTAGTTAATAAACCATTTCTTGATGGCACCTGACCCATCCTTGTAATAAAATTGTAAATTAGAACATGTGTCATTTATACCCAAACATGTAAGGATTACAAATAAGAGATAACTTGCAAGGATTTGGTAGTCATTAACCCTTTCAGAAAGGAATAATGTCTTCTTGATTCATTTTCATTCATTGTTTATCCATTTTTCATTCATAAGAAGGCTTCAATAAAAGATTGGATAATGTCCTTTTTGACATAATGATCCAATAATGTGTATAAAGACATGTGTGAATAAGAAGTATTAGAGGATATGTGGCAATGATCGGATCTAGCAGCTTACGAATAATTATTTGATTATTACAAATAAGATAATTAGTCTGCAATTGAGAGATATAAACAACTTTTTCTCTTGTATACCTACCACAGGCCACAAAATGGAACATATTTAAGTGTTACAGTATAAGTCATGACATACACAATGCCAGGTTATACCAAAGAGATCAGGGAAGGTGTTTCTTATGCATCATGAGCTAGAGGTAATTTTTAGGAATCTGCACTAAAAAGGAGACTACCACGAAGAAAGCTTCATTGCGAGGCATGGTTCTTATTTTGATAGCAAATCAGAGAACAGAGGCATAATGTATGACATGCATGCCTAAGTTTTCAGAATTCTGGGTAGGATTAAATAAGACAATAAGATTTTACACTGTATTCATGTTGCAATGCGAACGGTCAAACATGCTAGTCTCCTCATACTAAAAATCTTTGAAGATCCCAGGGACAAAGGCAGAGAGACATATCTTCTGGGAAGATCTCAATGGACTTATTAAATGGCTCTTAGAGGGAATCACCTCTAAGGTATAATTTATTTCTCTTGTAATTCTGTCTTTAATTATTTAAGAATATAGATAGTTTGGGGCCTGCCAGATAGCTCAGCAGATTAAAGCACCTGCTTAGGCAGACACAGGGGCCAGGAGTTTGATCCCCCTGGCATGCTGTGCTAGACCTGCCCCCGGGGTGCACTGAAACCCTGCATTTGAGACTGGGCGTGGTGGCGCACGCCTGTAATCCCAGCACATGGGACTGTAAACAGGAGGATCACTACCAGTCTGATCTAGTAGTGAGACCCTGAACAACCTGTAGACCCTTCCCTAAAAATACAGGGGAAAAAAAAGGTAGGGAAATGATTAGGTTTAATAGAGGTCACTGAGATCAATTTAATGCAGAGAAAAAAAAGAATACAGAAAGAGATACATGTTCCAGACTAGAGGAAAAAGTATGATTAAAGTGAAAAATAGAAAACACAAGATGTAGAAAAACAACTACTGGGCTGGGGAGATGGCTCAGTAGAATAAACGCTTGCCTGGCAAGCACAAGGCCCTGAGTTCAACCCCCAATACCGCCAAAAAAGAAAAGAAAAGAAAAACCTACTAAAAATCTCTGTACCCGTTACACTGTTTTGATTTACCATTCAGCCAACTACTTCTTCTCCTCAGTGACACTGTCTAACATACAAAATGCAGTATCATTGAACCATCATAGGACACAAATAATACTGTCAATAGTTTTACGGATCTTATTATAAAAATAAATAATTAAGATCTCTAAATAATATATTTGGTGACATTTTCCTTAAAGTTACAATGTCAAATTTTTTAAGAGAAAAATTACTTTTAAAAATCCATGAGACAGTTTCAAAACAGGGCAGTAAGACAGTTACAATACTTAATATATTGTGTGCTGCTGTCTTTTTGGTAGTTATTCAGAGTACAAACTATAGGCATAATATCTCGTATAAACAATATTAGCATTACCTTTTCCTTTCAATATGAACATTAACTAAGAGAAACCAGTAGTATAATAATATTAACTATCTTCTATACCCATATTTTTTTCCCTTTCTCCCTTTCCCCCATCATAGTTTGTCTTTTCTTTTGTACAATTTCTTCCCAGCTCATAATATCTATTGTATATTTTGGATCTTATTTACTCATTCATATTTTCATACTAGTAAGACAATATGATGTCTATACATGTGGGTCTGACTTGTTTCACTTATGAGTATGATCTTGAGTTGCATCCATTTACCTATGAAAGTCTCCAGTGTGTCCTTCTTTATAGCTGAGTACTGCTCCATTATAATTTTAAAAAAACACATTTTTTAACGTATTCCTTAGTTGATGAGCATTTGTGTTGTTTCCAAGATTTAACTATTAAAAATTGCCCTGTTATAATCATGGTTTCACATACATTGCTATAGTATGATTTTTTAATTATTCTGGGACTATAACCCGAAGGGACAAAGCTGGGTCAAATGGGACTTTTAATCTTAGTTTTCTGAGGAATCTCCACACTGATTTCCACAGGGATTGTAACAGTCTACTTTCTCACAACAATAGAGAAGCATTTCTTTTTCCCCACAACCCCATCAGCATCTGTTATTGGCTATTTTAATGATGGTCATTCTTTCTGGGGTGAGATGGAATCTCAGTGATTTTAATTTGCATTTCTCAAATGACTAATTATGTTGAACATTTTTCATTTATTTATTTGAAATTTATGTCTCTTCTCAGATGCTCATTTTTGGATTAGTCTGAATTGGGAGGGAGGGGTTCTGATTCTTTTCAATTCTTTATTATGTTCTTGATAGAAAACCTTCATCAGGGGCTGGGGAGATGGGGCAGTGGAATAAGCGCTTCCTTGGCAAGTGCAAGGGTCTGAGTTCAATCCCCAGTTCCACCGAGGGAGAGAGAGAGAGAGAGAGAGAGAGAGAGAGAGAGAGAGAGAGAGAGAGAAAACATTCATCTGTGGCAATGTCAGGTTTTAAATATATCATCTGCTTTGTTCAGAAAACTTCTGAATTTATGTATTACTGAGTTCTTAGCAAGATTTAATAAGCTAATTAGAATCAAATTCGCATTTGTAGTTAAGGAGATACTACCCTGTCTGAGATATATTTTCTACCAGGGAGCCAAAACTGTAAGGCATTCTTCCAGACTAAGAAAAGCCCATAATTGGTTCTATGGGCAGAGTGGGTAGGGAGGAGGGAAGCAAACATTTATAGTGAATGAATCCACATATTAAAAATTTAGACTGACTGTAAGGAATTGGTTTTTATTTTGCTATTTATGTAGTTCTGATGCTTAAAGGATTTATTTTGTATCCTAAGCAATTAATTATTTATTAATGACCAATTACACAATAATGAATTATAAATTTTACAGCATTAGTAGAGAAATTAAAATTGTATGTTTCAGTGATTTGAAAAATGTTGTAATTCTAACATTTTCTTTGTGTATCATCTGTTGTAAAAATGATTATGTAAAACATAAAATTCCAGATATAGCAGTTTTATATGTCTTCTGATATAAAAGCCTAAAGAAAATTAACAGTGGGCATGGAAGATAATGGAATGTGGTCACAGAAATGTTATTAAGCAATGAGTTTGCCAGATATCATCAGGGAATAGATAGAACTTTGGTACTAAATCTCTTTCATATAAAGTCTAGGGGCGTATGAAAGCTAAAGAAATAGACTGGAGAATATCACACATAACATTAACTTAACATGAAAAAAACCTATTTGGGAAAAGACATAAAAAGAAATAAATTTTTACCAAAGAAAAGCAAACAAGGAAATTCAACACCTTCCTTATATGTTGAGATGAAGAAATGATTTACTAACAGATTAAACCCTGAATTTACAGTGCTACTTCAATAAATTAAAGTAAATTGAAGTTAAGAGAAACTAGATTTACAATGTCAAGCATAATTCTTCCTGACAGAACCACCATGAAATCTAGCCTCAAGAATCACCCCAGGTAGTTATAACAGTGATGAACTCAAAAACAAAATCTCAGGAAGCACATGGAAAAAGCTTCCATTAGTTGAGTTAGCTGAAACAACTTCCGAGAGATCCCAGCCTAAACTAGTCTATGCATAAATATATTTTAAAACAATGCAAAATAATACTGTTCCTATTTCTAAAGAATAAGAAACAAAGTATAGATCAAGCTCTATTTTAAATGGTTAATTAAACTTGACAGCCAAATAGAAGGTTTAGAAACAATACACGGAACTTATACATCATTTTTTATATAAGGTGATGCAAAATAGGTAGAGATGAAAGTAGATGTAAAAAATTAAAATGGGAATGAAGAAGGTTATTATGCAGTAGGGAAAAATTAGAATAACTATGTAAACAAAAAATAAGAAAAAGCCAAGGTTTATATAACATTTCTAAACAATTTTGAAATTAAAATCAGTTATTCTTAGTTTCTGGAGTAGTTCAAATCCCACCCACTCCATGTTCACGTGATAGAAACTTAATCTCCCAGTAAAGACTGTTGGTGGCTGGGACTTCCATGCAGCGATTAATCAATGAGCATGACTCCTTGCATCCAGAGGGTCACTGATTGAGCAACATGAGGATGCCCTGTCTCAGATAAAGAAATTTATAAAGGTTGGAGAGGTAGGCTAAGTTATTCCTGGGCTCACATACTAGTACCATACACACACACACACACACACACACACACACCCACCACCACCATCACCACCATGTACACGAGGTAAGGTAATGAAGGCATGAAAGCTTTTCCCTCCTGATTGATTCAGTGATCCTGAGCGTGGTCTCCTGACTACAGGCAACCCAGCTCTCTCCACCCTCACATTCCCATGTCTTTAGCCTTCCATGACAAGATGGTGAGGTGTGAAGGTCCTCACCACACACCAGCAGCTGTATTAAATTTCCCAGCTTTCAGAACTGATAGAAATAAATTTTTATTCCATATACACTACCCAGGTTCAAGTATTTGGTTGTTGCAGCACAAAGAGGACTTGGGGAATCACCACTTTTCAGATTCAGAAAGTTCAAGGAAACTTAAGCAGAGCAAGTAAAAATAAATGCACTCCTAATTATTTAAATATTAACAGTTAGCCAGTAAAAGTAAAGCAAAAAGTCACACAATAGCCACAAAGATGAAAAGCTTTTATGGAACTGGAAAGAGAAGCAAATGACAATAGAATTCTTTCTCAGGAGCAGTAATGGAAATGAAATAAAAATGTATGAGGAGAAAACCGTTCTTAAACATACGAATGTAAATACTTTGAGCTGTCTATCAAAATGAGTGCAATTAGAGATGATTTACATAAACAAAAGTAGAGCATATCTAAACAGTAAAATAATTTTAAATTCCCTATGTCAGAAAATAAAGCTAAATTTCTAGGAGGTAGTACTATAAAATGTACTTGTCAGTGTACACAGAAAAGGAAGTAATTGTAATTTATTGTTTGACTTGTAAATCAAGCATGAAAAGTAACTTCATATGTTAACCTATATGTGGTAAGACTCTCAATATCATTTAAATATATGTTAAATATGCATGTGAAAAATGTTAGCAACTAACTTGGCCATGGAGAGCAGATATAGAAAAAGACTTTTTATGCTAGAAGAAAAAACAAAGTGAGCAGAGTCTCTAATCATGTTTAAAGAAAGACAGAAAATAATAAAATAAAACAGGATGAGGCTAAGAAGAGCAAAATATAAAATGGAAATGTGTAACGTAAATATATTTGTGGCTATAAAACATGGCAATGAACTGGCTTAGTCTAAGTCTCATTCTTGTAGCTTTTAAGTTATTTCTAAAATACATAAAGACAACAACAACAAAAAAAGAAATCCCAACAAGGTATGACAACTCTACATCAGTCAGATATAAGAGCTTGTAGTGGATCACTCCTGCAGTAATAACTAAGAAAAAGAAACTAATGAATTTTTAAACTCATATATTTTTTAAAACATCAGTGAGTTGTGAATACAAAGGGTCTAAGCAAGCTAAGTCGGCTGGGAGAAGAGCCTTCTGTTTCCAGGTGAGTGGCAGCTTTTCTCCTAGAGCTGCATATTCTTCATTCTGAGCATTGAGGTCAGATAATCATGCTTGATACAATCTGGAAATGGAAGAACCAAGAGTCATTCATGCGGACAGCCTGAATTTTCTACATACTCTTCTCTTTGCCATTGTGTCAAAGTAATTATTTCTCTTTCTGATTGAATTACCACTGCCAAAATAGTGACTCTATCATGCTGCCAAGTTCCTGGGCAAGGGGCTCTAAGCACCTCAGAAAGAGAGGGAGTCTGAAGTTGAATAGGACCATTGCTATGCTAAAGAAAGAGCACATCCTCTGAGACCAAAATTTCTTCATCTTTGAAGACCAGGATATGGAGAATAGAATTAAGATTCTGTTAGTGGATCTTCCTTTAGGATGATGGAAATTAAAGCCATAATCATGAGTTAGACTTTTCCAAGAAAACAAACTCGTTTGTTAGATAGATGATAGATAGATCAATAGAGTGATAGATAGACAGAAAGATAGATAGAAAGATAGATAGATAGATAGATAGATAGATAGATAGATA
>NDGN011322010.1:0-15424 GCA_002564285.1 Tympanoctomys barrerae
GATTTCAGAAGAAGGCCTGGGAGGCCAGGCAGTGTGCCCCTGGGAGGGCAGTGTGTGAAGCTGGGAATGGGAAGCCTACTCAGAAGTTTGAAAAAGCCAGGAATGTGGATGGTCTAAGAAAATTTGCAAAAAGGCAGCAAAGCAGGCCTGCGAGAAAAGCTGTAGGAGGTACCAGACAGAGTGCCATAGGGGTGGAGCCACTAAGGCTTTTAGAGCTCACACCCTATTACAGGGTGCTTTGAATGGTCCACAGGGAATTACAGGACTTAATATTTGCCCTTCAGGACTTTGGGCTTGTTTTGGTCCCAATTGTTTGTGTCCGGCTGTGTATACCTTTTGGAATGTCAGTGCTTATCTTGTGCCTGGGAATGTTGGAAGAGTTTAGCTTCTCATTTGTAGAGGGGCTCACAGCTAAGAGTTTGCCTTAGATCTTGGAAGCTTATAACTTGGACGTTTCAGTGTTGCTGAAACTGGTAGGACTTTGGCAACTCTTAGAGATGGACTAAAATGTCTTTTGCATAAACAGATGTGCATAAATCTTTGGAGGGCCAGGGGCAACATGTCATGGTTCTAATGTTATACAATGTTCAAGTTGTGAAATGTTTAAGCATGTGTATGTAACTGGAAATTGGCTTAGAAAAAGGACATGTCTAGTTGCCTAGTTGACAAGGGGTGGATTGTATTAGTTGATACATTTTCTCAACTTGGCTGAATCAGCTCGGACAGCTTGGGGGCCTCGCCCTGCAGGTGGGCAGGGCCCAAGAATTGAGAAAGGCTTCCTGTCAACCTGTTCCGCTTCTGTGGAGAAGTTCCAGTCTTTGGAGGAGCTTGATCTTGGCAGCCGCGCCACTTTGGAGGAGCTCCGGTTTTCACTGTGGAGTGCTGGTCTTCGCAGTCAGCGCAGAAGGAAGAGAGAGGCTTGATGGACACCGCAGCTGCTGCTCCTCTTCTGCTGTTCATTGTTTTCTGCCCTATGAACTGCTATCATTTGCCTTGAGCCAGTGGAATATGGAGTGAACCCTCCAGTAACTGTGGCTAAATAAACCTTTCCTTCCTTCATTTTGAGTGTCGGGTATTTGTCACAGCAACAAGTAAAAAGTAACTAAGACACTCTTAAAACCAGATGGTTATGTAACTGTACGTGTAAATATAATAAAATTTCATTGACCACAGACTTTCTTCAATGCAGTCAGTCACCAAAAAATGGTATTTAAAGAAATTATTTAAAGAAATGGTAGTATATGGATACCTTGTTTGGGAAACTAGTACTGTACCAATGTCACTTCCATGATTTGGGCCGTATTATACAGTGATGTAAATCATCATTGGTTAATGAAAGTATACATGGAAAATTAGTATTCCTTCGATATTTTATGAGTTATACACTCTTTAAAGTTTAAAAATCTTACAGAAAATAGAGATACAAAGGTAAAAATGCCTCTGTTGATGTTCATTCTGAAAAGCCTTTTTTTTTTTTTTAATTTTAAGGAAGGTTCTACATGGTGTTCAGGGTCTCACTACTAGATGAGACTCATAGTGATTCTTCTGTTTACAACCTCCCAAGTGCTGGGATTACAGGCACATGCCACCACACCCAGTCTCAATTGCCTTCTCAATGTACCCTGGGGGCTGGGCAGGCATGGCAGGCCCAAGGATAAAACCCTGGGCCCTTACACCTGCTTGCAGGTACTTTAATCAACTGAGTTATTACTGGCCCCACTATTTCTGATTTTTAAAAATATTTATTTATTTATTTTTGCATTACCAGTGATTGAACTCTTGGAGGCAAGTGCTTATTCTACTGAGCTATCTCCCCAGCCCCTCTGATTTTTAAATGTATAATGAAATGAAATAGTTTTTGTACACACATCTCTTACCAGTCCTAATAATGATTAATTCATTTATTACGTAGAAGAATACTTTATTAATATATGCCATCTCACTACTCAGGGCATGGTTGGCCATGAATTTCTGTATAATTTAAAATTTCATTAGACATATTGTCCAGTGTAATGGAATAAGAAAACAACTATAGCAAACTTTCAGTGGATGAAAATTCTTTATTTTGAAAAATTTTCATTTTTTCTTTGTTTCTCATTTTATTTTGTTCGTGAAGGCCAGATTCTCCGTACTTTTATATATTCACAGTTCAACTCTTAAGTGCTATGATTGGCCTAAGTTTTCCAAAGATTAGTAGTTAAAGAAATCATTCATATAAGAGTGTCCTAAAACAAAAAAGGGAGAAAATTTCCAAACCCAATGATCTTTGATTTTGGGTTTGATATGAGGAAGACTGTAAAATAATTTTAGGTAACGGTATTGGATTCATAAAATTTCCCTTGAAACAAAGAAGTCAAATCTGTGAAAATGTTAACCCACACTTTGTTCTTTGCTTTCTTCCATATTGTGACTTGAACTTCAGAACCTTACTTTCACTTTTCCTCTTCCTGCACTGTATGTGTTCCCATATGGTCGAAGCACCGCCCTCTTTCTGGTTCACCCACACTCACTTCTGCCCAGACAGATGGTCATGAAGGAACACTGCTTCTTAACTTAATATTATTCAGGATGAAGCAGCCCAGAACAATTGATTTTAAGAACTTAATCTCAGTTTGAGCTAAAGTCATTTCTAAAGAGTTCCTAAGCCTGGACAAGTGAGAAAGAAATTTATAAGCTAATATGGAATAAATCTGGGAATATACAATCAGAGGTTCCCACTTTCATTATTAAATTGTATGCTATTGAATATCTCACAGGCAAAAAAAAATAGCATAAATAGCACTTAAAGAGATTAACGGTATAGAATTGTATAGCAAGTAGAGGGCTCCTGAAAAGATATAGACATAGGCTAGAGTTTTAGGTTATATGCTGTAGTCCTCTTGTGAAACACACTGCACCCAGAAGTAGTCCAGTAAGCAAAAACAAAACAAAACATAGTCTAGATCTATAGGAGACATAAAGTTTCTCTCAAACTATTAGAATATATAGGAATAGGTTTTAGTTCTAAAATATATCAGTTGGTGATGTCTCCAAAATAATATCCTATTGATTGCTATTAACTATTGCAAATCAATATCCCATTAATCATTCTTGACCAGAATAAGCCTTATTATAGTAGTAAACTGATATTTGTGTTGTAAGTAACCCCTGATATAGCCTGAAGTTCATTGATAACCCATTATTTTTATTCCTTTAGAAATGTTGATTGTGGGGTTACACTTAGAAAAGGAGAAACACTGTTTTTTAGACCTGAGGAATAAAGCTTAGACACATAGCAGAAGTTCCAAACTGATTTCCACTGTCTGTAATCAGTTACTATCAGATCTGCACCGACACAGATAGTGAGAAAAGTGCTACACATTATGGTCCAGAGACTGACAATCAAGCTATACAGCTTCAATTCCCCACAAAAATTTCTCATCCAAGAAGCCCAAGAAACTGAATAGGCAGTGGTACAAACACAACACCTGAAGGCTTAATAATGGATTTTCGAATTGGAAAATGTGCTCTATTAGGGGAACAAGGTTGCCTTTACATCCTAACAAATAGCTCTGAAATTATTATTGTTGTTGTTATTATTATTATTATTATTATTATTATTATTATTAGTGTGTGTGTGTGTGCGTGTGTGTGTGTGTGTGTGCGTGCGTTTGGCAGCTCAGCCCAGCCTGAGGGCGGAGCTAGTGCAGCACATGGTGCCGGCGATCTAACCTTGATCCCTCTGTGATTGCCTAAACTTGCCTAAGCAGGGGCTTTAGTCCACTGAGCTATCTCACTGGCCTCAAGCTATCAGTTCTTCATATTCTCCTGATACAAATCATTATCAAACAGAGGATTTAAAAGCATTTTCTGCAACTCTGATATTTTTTATTGTCTTGCATGGGCAAATCTTAAAAAAAATAATAATGTCTTCCAATTTTTTGTTTTTTAAAATGAGTAGCAATTTCAATGATCTTTGGAAAACTCTGCATTTATTTATTAATTATTCATTTATTTATTTGACACAGGATCTCACTAGGAAGTTCAAACAGGCCGACACTGTGCAGGGGTGTTCTGGAGCAGGCATGGCATGGTACCCAGGATCAAACGCGGGTCCTTGCACTTGCCAGGTTGGCACTAGACCACCAAGCTACCTCTCCAGTCCCAAAATTCTGCATTTTGAACTTCCATCCCTAACCCAAAACTTGTGTAAGATGTGAGCTGTGCAGCAACGTTTATTCAATTCTTCATTTTGCACAAGGGCATCCATTGTTCCAGCAGACTGTAAGAAAGTACTTCTATATGGATTTACTTTTTGACACTTGCTCCAAAACTTATTCTCTATCAATTAAGAATTGCATTTTTATTTTCCATTAATCCATACATCTGTACTCTCATCACCATAGTAATCTTGATTAGTAGGAGATATATAGTAAAAAATAAAAAATGCTCTTTGTCTCACTTTTCCTTGGATGACATCCCTAAAAGATTATTATATCTGTAACTGTCTATACAGTTCCCTTATTTCAGTTTTTCTTGCATAATTTTCCATGAAAATGATTTTTTATGGTTGGGCTGCATTAGCAAGATGCATTAAACTAAATTGCACCAAGACACATCATCTTCTCCTTCCTTCGGAAGATGAGAAGGAACATATTGAAAACAATTGCAAGCAATGAGAGGACCATATGGTAGAGGAAAAGGAAGAGGAGGAAAGTTGTCATGCGGGCGGTGAGAAAAAGGATGTAGGTGTGCTTTAACATGTGCAATACAGACAAATGAGAACGTTGCTGTAGTAAAACAGTTTACTGCCCTGACATCTTCTCTCTTTTAATATCAACCTATTGCTGTCTCAATAGACAAGTTCACAGTGTGGATGACCCAAGATGCAAATGACACTGTAGTTTCTTAGAGGAGCACCAGAGTTATCTTTCTTATGTGAAAAAAGAAAAAGACTCATGAAATTTAAAAAAAAAATCTAAGTTTTAATGATTCTTTTCTCACAAACACAGCAACCAGATTGCAGAGTGAAAGTCCTTCTGTTCCACTGATAAATGTCCCTTTTAAGAGATTCTTTCCCCAGATGGCCATTCTCTCTTCACCTACCCCTGTAAAGAAATAATACTAGCTACTGGTGTTTTTCTCTAACCCAAATATATTCTGAAGCCTTTTACAGTACTTCACACTGTGAATGTTAGCTCTGAGTCAAGTTGAAACAGTTTCATCACATTCATTTTGCATGAGTTGTTCCAAAATTTTATTAATTTTAACACAACTCGGAAATAGTTTTGCAATGATTTTCCTGCTATGGTGAAGAATTTTGTAGTAGTTTTTAGAAAGACATCAGCAAACACCCTTTTTATTTTCCCTTTAATGCTACTGTCTTAAATTAACATTGTGTGAATTTAAGCATGGGTCCATTCCTCCTGAGTAGCTTCAATTTGGGTCAATGTAATTCCTGAACAGGATATTTCTCATTGATTTTGTAATTCTTTAAAAACGCACTTTTAGTAGAACAAAGACTAAAATTGCTTGAATTTTATTTTATTTTATTTTATTTTCATTTATTTAGTACAGCGTCTACAGGGTCTCACTACACAGATCAGACTCATATTGATCCTCCTATTTTCAGCCTCCCAAGTGCTGGGATCATAGGCCTGCAGCACCACACCCAGTCTCAGTCTCTCTCTCAGTGAGTCCAGGGGCGGGGCCAGTGCAGCACACTGGGGATCGAACCCTTGTCCCTGTGTCTGCCTAACAGGGTTTTTTAATCCACTGAGCTATCTGGCTGGGCACAAATTGCCTGAATTTTAATATCGACATGTCTGACATATACTGGGTATTGCCCTGTTAAGTGCTAAATCTTTTGTGTGCCGTGTGAATGCATATCCTAAAGTTGCTTGTATATTGTCAAAACAGAGTAAAAATTTAACTCCATTTTTTAAAATCTTGCATAAAGACACTGAGGTGGTCAAACAAAAACCATCACTGGACCTCCATAGTCTATCACTTTGGGGCTTTTGCAGATTGTTTCCCAATAGCCATAAGAGGCTGTTGGTTGTTTAGGTTCTGTACTTTGGGGAGATTGCCATGTTTCTTTTCTCTTCTCTTCCTTCTCTATTTCCTTTCTACTTTTGATTTTCTTTAATGCGTTTGGTACAGGGTTTCACTATACAGCTCAAACACTTAGTGATCCTCCTGTTTTCAGTCTCCCAAGTGTCGAGATTACAGATGTGAAGTACCAAGTCTAGACTCAGTGGTCAGCTCAGTGGGCCCAGGGTAGGGGCTGGTGCTGCCAGGGATCAAACCCCCATCCCTGCGCTTGCCTAAGCAAGGGTTTAGTCCACTGGGCTGTCTTTCTGGCCCTATGTTTTTCTTCTTTTTACCCTTTTCATGTCTCTCTTTAATAATCTTTCTCTTAATAAGAACACGTGGAATTCTAGATGGAACGCTATTTCTTGATGAGTACCTTAGAGCATTACTATTTATACTTTTTCTGATGGCCTGTATGCAGATTTAACAATAAATCGCACCAGAGATCAATGTGAGGAACAAATTTACTACATAGGACAAATGTTTGAGAAGTGTCTCAGCTGACACACACAAACATACACACAGGCATTGTATCGGACATTCCAACATTATTTCTAAGACCACAGTAACAAATTGAAATTTTATAATCTGTGATACACCTTCTCTAATGATAGTGATAACTCACTGAACTGTTCCTGAAATGACCATTATCCATAACTTTTGGCTACAACAAAGGCAAACAAATTTCCTGTTAGATTGTTGTTACTTGCTTACTTGCTTATTTGTTTGTCTATTTGGTACAGGATCTTGCTATGCAACTCAGACTTGTAGTGATCCTGCTGTCTCAGCCTCCTCAGTGCTGGGCTTACAAGTGTGGGCCACTGTGCCTTGTTTAAGTGGCTAGCACTATGCCCGGGGGAGGGGGGGCGTGGAGACAACATGACATGTGTTGCCAGGGATCAAAACCAAATCTTTGCACTTGCCAGAAAGGTGCTTATGACATCAAACTATCTCCCCATCCCTTCCTATTAGAAAATTATATTCTATATTATTTATTTGAAAGCACTACCAAGCTTTTCTTGGTTTGTCATTTAAGTGCTCATGTGATATTTCTGTAATAAAAATATGCCTTATTTTTAACATTCACATGTTTTCTTGGAATATTGCAACTACCCTTGTCAATAAGGTCCATCACATCTTCAAGGAACCAGGCACTCTAATATCTCTCATAAAGTCATGCACAGCACCATGGAGAATTTTGGCTCTTGATAAAAATCAAAATTCCACAAACATTTCTATAAAACATGACAGAACTAAGCCTTTATATTTTTTTGATCTTTAGTCAACTTAAGGAATTATTCTAAGAATATTCACAAACTGGGTTATAAAATGATAGTAATGCATAACATAATAAATTGCAAAAATCTGTGATTTTCCTATTATTTATCTTCAGTTACTAAGGAAACCATTGGTATCTATATCCTGGACTTTCTGTCCCTAACTTTTCATAAAAACTTGTAAGTGACTCAAAGGGAAGTTAAATGATTTATTCAGCTATGCAGAACACAGAGTAGTAAGTTAGGAAGTGGGCTTCTAATGAAAGCAGCATTTGGAGCCATGGACATAGGGAACCCTTGAGAGACTACCCATGTGGTTTTGACATCAGCAATACTTTTTGATACAAGCAAAATTTGTGGTTGGCAGTTGTACAGAATTTTAGTGGTCTTCACTTAACAGCACAATGACTAGAAGGACTACTTTCCTGGAAAAATGTTTTTCAAGTTTTGTAGTTCATAACTTATTTAAGTATCCTAAGGCAGAGGAGAGAGAAAGGCCAAGGGACAAAGCTAAAACAGGTAAGTGAAAGTAGGCATGGGTTACCATGTAAGTTTCAGTCTTTTAAAAACTTGCTCAAGTTCGAAATCCTTCCATTTCTTGAATTACTTTTAATTTGAACTGGGATTTAGTGTTGGGATTATTTTAAAGGGATAAGTGGTAATCTGTCAGAGAAGATACTATGCGCAAACATGAAACTATTCACATCAAAAGAATTCCTATGGTTTTTTTTTCCTTTTTGAGACAATGTTGCACTATGCAGTCCATGCTGGCCTTGAGCTTACTTTATAGCCCAAGCTGGTCTCCAATTTGCAACCATCCTCCTCTGCCTCCCAAGTGCCGGGATTACAGGCATGACCCACCATGCCCACCCAAGTCCTATGAATTTTGAGTATAACAAGCTTTTACTTTTTATAAAAAAATATATTGAAGGAATGAGAGAGAAGTATAACTCCAAGGAGGTAAAGAAATGTCTCCTCTTCTACATGAAGGCAGTTTATGAAGTTTCTAAAAATTTGTAATTAGGTAGAGCAAAGTGTCTCAGGATTCTTAGCTAAGAAAAAGATTTCATGAGTCTCAGATAGGGGAGAGGTGACTTCATATTTCTCAGCAGGGAAAGGTACACTGAGTAATGTACTTATAAAAGTTTGACCTCCAAGAACTAGGGTTTTTGGAATTCATTGTTGCTCTATTGTTGGCATATAATATTTTTTAAATTAATGACTAGTTATAGTAACAAGTACACAAGTAATATATTTCAGTGAAAAAATGCACAATTTCTTGTTTATGACAGTACATGGAGCATCTCAGACAAAAATCTAAATTATCTTTTCAGGATAGAACATATCAGAAAAAAAAGATACTGATTGTTTTGGGACTTCAAAGTGTTTCAGAGTGTTCTATGTATTCTCAAAATACATCAGAAACCTACTGCACAACCAGAGCTCTGCATTAGGTCTTGGATATATAGAGTCTAAGTTAGTGTCTATTCCAAACAATTGTCCTCAAGTTGACTCAAAGGGAAAAAGAATTCTCTGTACAAAGAAGCACAGTTTTGTTGTTTCCATATTTCATCACCTTCAAGCTCACATACAGGAAAAATCAGTAGAGATATTAAAAAAGACCTAAAGCATGCGTTTATAAGAAATTGACTACTAAAATTTACTCAGGATGAATAGACAGTATATTAAGCTGTGCTCCAAAGTCAAATAGACACTATAATCTTGGAATGTTAACCTAGCATTTACTTCCCTCTTTCCATTATCTGTAGGTTAAATATCAACCCAGATTAACATTTGTCTAGTAACTCAAGCAGTTAGTTACTCTAGGACATCAAGAGATTACTGGGGAAGTGATGTTTTATTACTGAGCATCTTCCACCAGAATTGAAGCACTTCACCTTCCATGGACCACTGTCTTAACTATTCTTGCCACGGGGCCAGTGAGATAGCTTGGCAGACTGAGTACATACTTTGGCAAGTTCAGGGACTATGGTTTGATCTGAAGCACCACACACCATGCTGGCCCCTTGTCCAGGCTTGCTGAGCCAACCACTGAGACTAGGCATTGTGGCGCACGTCTGTTATCCCAGCACTGGTGAGGTTGAAACAGGAGGGTCATTATGAGTCTAAGCTGTGTGCTGAGAACCTATACTAAATAAATAAATAAATGAGTAAATAACTGTTATTAACACAAAAGGAGGCATATAGAATATTTAGAATACCATAATATTCTTATGGCATTTATTCAATTAATTTCTCTTCATTGCAAATGGCACATAATTAAAGGTGTTATGACCAAAGAATTATTAATATGAGCATATTTTGGAAATTTCTACAATCAGTCAAATCCAATTTTCTTATTTATTTATTTATTTATTTATTTTTTGGGTCAGGGAGCATTATCGGGAATTGAAGTCAGGACCTTGCCCTTATCAGACAGACACTGTGCTGTTGAGCTGTATCTCCAGCCCTTGAATCTAAATTTTACTAAATATGTAAGATCAGGAAAAATACTTGGGAGGCTTTTTCCCACCTAATCTGTTTTCACTCATACCACAAATATTTTTGTTTTCCTTCAGTAATGTCGCTGGCTAAAGGTAAATTCCAGACACGGAGTTGAAGTCAAGAAGCCTATGCTTTTTGGTGTTAGTATAAATGGCTTGATTTGCTTAATATTGAGAAGATTAGAAAAAAGTTCCTTCCATCACAAGAGGAGTATGGACAAGGTTATGCATTAGTGCTAACTGAGCCTGTTTCAGCCAACAATGGAAGCAGTACTCATTTTTATTTGAGTGTCATGGTATCATGGGAATGTTTTCACCTACATATGAAACTGAAGAAAGCCATGTAATAAAAAAGAGAGTTAAGATGATATTAGGCAAGGAAGAATTTTTTTTCTTGCTATTATTTTTTAAGATATTTTTTGTGCCCCTCGGACTGGTATTTGAGAAGCCGGTTAAGTCGAGCATCCACTGTATTTGACCTCGAGGATGGGTACTAGGGGGGACTCCCCATATCAGGAACTGACAAGAATCTGCACCCCTACATTGGACTCTGCTCCCCTGTTGTATTTGGCACAGATTGCTGACGTGTTGAGAGAATCGCTAATGTCGGGTCTGATGTCATATCAGAGGGTACAGTTTTCTGTACAGCAGCTCAAATGCCCTCAAACTTGGATCAGTTTTGGGGTTGTAATGAAGGCTCATGAGTCCTGTTGGAAGCAAATGGAGCAAGAACTCCAATGTCTCTTGGCAATTTCACCATACTTCATTTTAGTTTCTGGCTGGCTCTTCCTACAATTTCAGAAAATTGAAGCCTCCCAACAGAATGAAGATGATATTTATTCCTAAAGCCTTTGTCACACCTTGAGTTGTTTAGGAGATTAAAAAAAAGATGTATTGTGACTATGGAGAATCTGAGATAGTCCAAATCTGAGGATGATTTCTTTAAAAAAAAACCTTGACTATGTCATCAGCCTTCTTTTCCCTGGTAGCAAAGGTTTCAAGCCATCCTGTCAAAGTGTTAATTTGGAGCCAAACCTGTTTAACTTTTCCACATGGTGGCATAAGGATAGTCTGGTTGCCAGTCCTCTCCAAGGCATGGTCCTCTCCTCTGTATAGTTCTAATACAGGAGGCAGTTTCAATTTGCCTGGTCTATTGTAGGCACAGAGTGGGAGAGCTTTGTAGGCATATTGAGGAGTTGCTGCTAGTCCTAGTCCCATGAAAATTGGAGTGAGCATTTCGAGTGCAGCATTTCTTCCCACATGAAAGGACTCATGAAGTGTTTTTATAGCCTTCCACCATATCCCTTAATGAAGGAATAGTTTGTTTTCTAAACTTCACCACAGTACCTTTTTAATCCTGCCTTATCCTAAGGACCATTTTTCTTCCTGGGGTTATAGATTTTTTTTCTGGTTCCTCAAGAACTGGGCAAAAGGCCAGAGTCTTAAGGGACTAGAGGAATTCCCTTTTTATTTCCCAGTATGCCTTTTGATTTTCCAAAGACTCTTCAGACTTGTCTCTGAGGTGACCTTTATAGTGCAAGGCTGCAACCTGCTTGGGATGGTTGACTGCCTCTAGGAGCTATAGAATTTCCTACTTGGGCTTTGTAGATGACTCTTCATTTGTCACTATGCCTCTTTTCCCCCAGATTGCTGCATGGGGATGTAGCACCAGAAATGCATATCTAGGGCCTCTGTAGATGTTTAACCTGCTTTCTTCTAATACTAATGCCTGGGTAAGAACTATCAGTTCTGTTCTTAAGCAGCGGTTCTTGGAAGAAGAGATTTAACATCAATGACCTCTTGAAGGTGTAACCTGACTTTCACTGTCCTTTTAGGACAAAGGTACTTCCCTAGGTCAACCACACCTCCTTTAGAATCTTGGAGGGGCAGGCCAATGCTCTCTTACCCTGGTTCATGCATCTAGGAGATAGCTAGTTTATAAGAGTGGCGCGTGAAGAAATACCAGAGACAGGAGTGTGGAAGAAAGGCAGACATTAATCCCATTCAGGTATAGAAAGGCTGAAATCAGAGTGATCTCAACAGGTCTTCTGGAGAAGGGGATCAATTAATGCATGGTTTGTGAACACAGTTTATCATCTCAAGGAATCTGAATGGAAGGCTTGGGATCAAAGTTCCAAGGATGACCAACACAGATGTTTACACACTCCTGGACATTCTGGCACCTGGAGTGTTGTTTGGCCAGTCCTAAATTTCTTGATGGCCATTGTTGTTTTCTGAGGGCAACATGATTCTTTTAGTGTTATTTATAGAAGGTAGCATGTTTTCTTGTGTGTTGTTCTCAGTTCAGGTCTGACATTCCCTTTGTTGTTCTACTCAGAGAGGGGCAGAAAGTGAGCAGCATTTCTCATGGCCACATTGGACAAATGGGTTGGTTTGGGAAGCCTACCTGGCAGAGAAATTTGGGGGAGCATAGCTGAGTTGACCAGTGGTCACAGCCAGAATTTGTATGTTTGAAATTTAGTGTAAGGTGATCCTATAAAAACTGTGAGAACTGTCTGAAGAAGCATGGCCAAAAGAGATGAAGGATGATAGTACAAACAGTAAGTGGAACACTATGGAATAAGTCACTGGACTCAGCCCCAATTGTTAGTCCAAGAGTTTGACATGTGCTGTCTAATTTCTCCTGACTTTTCTGTCCATCTTTTGTCTGCTTCCCATACAGTGTCTGGCTCGATGGTGTAAAAACAACATTCTTCCCTAAGGATGTGTACCCACCTTGTTGGAAGTGATGAGATCTAAACTTCTATGTCTCGGAAAGATCACCACTCCCTGGGAGACTGTCTGGTTCCATAAGGTGAGACTGGAGTCAGCTCTCAGTCTGAGGCTGTCAGAATGATCTTGGGAGAGAAAGAAATAGGTCAGCAAAGTGGTTAGGCTGGCTATTTTTGTCCCTATAGTAGGGGTGATACCCAAACCAACAAGCAAGGGTACTAGACATGTGCTTATATGTCATCAGGGTTTTAACAGTGACAGGCAGGCTCTGATTTCCCAATGTGGTGTCCACTGTTGGGATGAGGCATGTTAGTGTGCAAGGGCCAGTGTGATGGGGGAGTCACAAGTAGGTGGAGGATCCACAGAGGAAGAAAACACCCTGACTGGATATGAAAAACTGCATGTGAATGTTAAAGAAGTTTGTGACTCTTATTTTCTCTTTCCCAGATGCCCAGAATGCCTGCTAAGGAGCACCTATTAGGGGCCAGAAGAGTCCTTGACATGAGAGCAGACTGGTGTCTATTATTGTGTTTTTTCCATTGTAGGAAGAATCTTTTGGCATCTTCAGGAGCTGTTGTGAGGAATGATCAAAGTGTGGAAAGGATAGACAAGCTGAGCAAACTGGAGATTGATGACAAGGAGGCCATGGGAGAAGGGCATGCGGGGAACATGACATCCACTGCAGAATTTTGTCTGTCTATTGAGAAGTGATACAAAACTTTGGGAGGATGTGAAAAAACAGACAAGTTGAGTGAATGGAGTATCCCAAATCACCTGGTAACTGGCATGATTTTATGAGGCCAATGGGGGAGTAGAAGTCCTAGTAATACAGTGGAGGACAGATTATACTACATCCAAACAGAGGCTTTCAGGATCAGAGTAGTATCAGTGGTTGTAGGTTACGTTGAGCTCTCATGTGCAGAAATGTTTGTGAAGGGAAACTATAGGAGTCTGGCCTCTTGTCCTGGCTGAAAGGGTTTTGTCTAGTCAGTGACAGGGGCAGTGGTTACAGATGCTCTATTGAGGGGTTAGATGGGGTCCTTCATTTACATGGGTGGCATGTTAAGTTAGTAAGGACTTAGTCCTGGTGAAGGACTAGAACGACCATATAATTTTCTGTAAACGTAGAAGTGCGGAGCCAGCAATCTTTGGCTAATGTAGGATTGCAGAGGATCAGCAAGGAATGAGTTAACTGCCAGGTGTTTTTTAAAGGTAAGGAGGAATCATTGTGGAAAGCTTCAAGAATAAAATCACAGGGCATGGTGAAAGGAAGAAGAGTGTTAACTGGGTCAAATGCCACAGAAAAAGGGAGGGAAGTGGTCTAAGTAGGGTGAAGGTCAACAGGATAATAAGAAATGGTTCCATCCTGGAGGTGAAATACAACTGAGTTGGAGTCCCAAAGGAAAAGGCATAATAGAAACAGAGGGAGTTTATCCTATCAATCATTGAACAAGAAGAGAGTGAAAAGAAAAAAAAATAATGCAATCTCTTCTGAGAAGAAGTCACAGAAAGTTCCCTGAAAAAGGAGATCCTTTATCCAAGATAAGACACTCAAGAGCTGAGGTTTGAGCTTAAAATCAGGCAAGATCAGCAAAGACTATCTGCAGAAAGTAGACAAAATTACAGGGAAGGCAAGGATAAGGCATTTAAGTGTCTCCTGGACCTTCTGTGGAGAGTCTGGGAGTGGTTCAGGTGTGAAGTAAAACAACTGGGAGGAGAGAAACCTAGTCTTTGAAAGGGGAGCCTTCAGAAACTCTGAGGTATGGTTGCCTGGCAAACAAAGGATTGAGCAATGACAGCTTTAAGAAGCATTTTCCAAAACAGAAAACAAATGAAAGGCTCAAGGAGTCAGATTAGGGGACTGTAATCTTCATTAAAATTGTCTTGAAAGGATGAAAGAATGATACAGGCCTGAGAAATAAGGAGGAAGAGCTTGCCCTGACTAGGAACCATCCAGTCTTTGTGGGAAGGTCTTGATATTGTTGGTGTTTAGAAGGGGGAGGGGCTGGACTGATGCCAGAAAAGGGAAAATATTGACCGGTAAGGGTGTGGAAAAGGAGGCTGGCTAACTCTCAGAAGTTTTATCTGCAGAAGAATTTTCAGTAGCTATGGAATCTGCGCACTCCTGTTATCTCCAACAGTGATGAACTCCTGCCCATGTCCTCAATATGTCAGCCTGAAGGACTTTAATGAGTAGAGGGTATTGATGATTGGAGACCCTCTGGAGGTAGAAAATCCTAATCTTCTTTCTATCCAGATGACAGTGTGTTTGTATAATATATGGAATTCATACCTTGCCTCTGTAAAGACTAACTTTTAAGCACTTCATTAGTTTCAGGGCATGGCTCAGCATGGACTAGCTATGGTCAGGGACAAGAAAAGATGTGTGGGAAAGGGCAGGTTTGCTAGGTGAATTAGAGACATAGAGTCTTGTGGCATTTTCCTTTTAAGAGGAGGTGGATTAATGAAGTGGGGGGGGCTGGGTCAGATTTGGTGCCCAAGGCAATAGTAATCATGAGAGTTTCTAGGAAAAACACATTGGGATGAAAAAGGCAAGAGACAGAAAAGGTGTGAGAGGTGGGATGCAGACTTGAGTCCCTGAAGATTATGGGAGGAGTAAAAGGCAAAGGGATTTATTTAGTAGACAAAAATGTGATGAGGTGTGGGCTTGGACCCTGTGACAGAACTTCTGTTGCACATCCCCTGCATTCAGTTGTACGAAGATTCAAGGCTAAGTATAAAAGGGAGGCTGGTTTTCGGGATTTTTTTATTATCTTTTTTATTAATTTTAATGAGAAAGAAATAGCAATGAGACAGTTTCAAAACAGGTTAGTAGAA
>NDGN011322013.1:0-20849 GCA_002564285.1 Tympanoctomys barrerae
TCACTACAAGTCTGATCTAGTAGTGAGACCCTAAACACCCTGTAGACCTTTCCCTAAAATACAGAAAGAAAAAAAAATCTAAGTCACAAAGCCACCTTGTTCGAAAAACTGCTGTTGGTCTAAGATTAACAGATTCATTCTTGATATTCATTGGATATTCTACTGTTTTTATGACTTCTCAAAATCAACCAAACAAAAACTGAAGGTTTGCAAGTATTACTTTTCTCTTAGATGTTCTGGAGGGAAAGATTTTAGTCAAAAGTCAAGGGTCTAGTTCAGGTGCCTTTAAATACACAAAGCAAAACAATCAAAGAAAACATGGAAAATGAATTATGCTTTGAACTTCTGGACCATTTCTCCAAGTGAAGACCTATCCATAGCACAGATGAAGAGTGGGAAGTAGAAAAGTGGGCTGAAATGGCATCAGTGACTTCTGCTGAAGAGCTGTTTGCTGTTGGGAAGGGACATTAAGTGGCAGGTGACCATCCTGCATGACTCTAGGGATCCTGTTTCTGTCATCAGCTGCTTACTGGAGGCGAACAGGGTGGAGCACAATGCATAAGGCCAACCTGCTTAATCAGCCTGGGTCCAACCTTATTATCGTTGTCTGAGTATAGTCAAGACCATTTTGAGGCACTGTGTGCCAAGGCTTCCATTCTGGGTTGTGATGTTATTAATGCTAAAATGTAGAGAGAATGTCTATACAAAAATCCATTCACCTATCATTGCTCCAGGAAATTATGCTTCTGCTTTGAAAAATGTTACTGCTCATGCACATATTCTTTGCTTTTCTGTCCCTTGGGTGCCACATAGTTGATGTGAGGCCTTTTTCTCTTCCTTTTTGGCAATTAGAGTGCAAAGGTGCCCATGAGGATGGAGGGCTTGGCAGGATTTCACTAGTGAACGCAGGGTGCCTACTGCTGGCAGGCGGCACCACAACTTATTTTGAAAACATTCATTTGGGCTAAGAATGATAAATCTGTATTTATCTTCTTAAAATGCTCCCACAGGGGAAGAAAAAGGAAAAGAGAGCCTTGATTTGGAAAGCATAGAGACCAGAGAAAAGAAGAAGGCTAAAATCTGCTTTTCCCAATAATTTATCTTCTTTGATACTTCCCAGTGGGCATTGGGTACATTTCCAGTCTGTGTTTTGAAAGATAAAATGAATATTTTATTTAACCAGCTGTATTCCAGAATGTGGAACCATCCTTAGCCTCGTTGTTAAAAGCCAGAATAGTTTACAATTTTTGCTATATTTCAGCCAGAAGAAAATATTTTACAAATAATCTGTGGTTACCGTTGCTTGCCATTAACATAACTGCCACTTTTGATACCTTTGCAGGATTCCCCCCCATCTAGCTCAGCTATTCATGGAGTCTAAGAAGGGTTACATTTTAACTCAGGTAACTTCCCCCCTCCCTTTTTTTTTTTTTTTTTGCAGAACCAGGGATTGAACTCAGGCCCTTGCACTTGCCAGGGAAGCACTTATTCTACTGAGCCATCTCCCTGGTCCCCGGGTAACCCCTTTTCACAGTGGAAGTATAAACTAATTCATAGTTTGAGAAATTGGAATGAATAAAGGATTCTTGGATATTTAATGAATCGATAACTAAATTTTCCATCAAATGGATAAACCAGTGTTGAGAATTAGTCCAATTTTAATGCAATCATATTTTAATAATAGTTATTAAGTAGGCAAAAAAGTCTTACAATATGACCTAAATTTGAAAATATGATTTTTATTATTGTTTCTTAAAAATCGGTGGCCCTATTTTATTTTTTTGTTCAGTATTTACTCACTTTAAAGTGCATAGAATTAACTGGAGTTCTTGGTAAAGATGCCAATTCTGATCTAAGAGGCCTGGGCCGGCCTAAGAGTTTACACTTCTATCCTGTTCCCAGAAGTCCCAGTGCCCCTGGCCCACAGATAACATTTGTAGCAAGGCTCTTTACCCCGCACTTGGAACATTGCTTGGCAATAGCGGGCACAGGATTAACACTTAGCAATAGATAAACAAGAATATAAAAAAGGAATCCTCAGACACATTCTTATTTTCAAATAGAAGACCAGAATACTATAGTGATACAGGCAGTAAAGGTCAGGAGGCTTTAACTGGAAATAAGGAGTCCCCTGGCTGTTGGACTAGATGATCCATGCTGTACAGTAATCACTGAGAAAATAATTATCAGTATGCAATCAGTAGAATAGACATTTCTTTGATGAAGGAGTGGGAAGCCTGAGAGAAAATGACATCAGCTCCATAGCAGGGCTGGCCAGCACTCAGGGAAGGCCACCATGCTGAGGAGACCATAACATAAACATGCTTACTGGTAAAGGAAACTTGTTTGGGACAGCAGAATGTGAAGCCCTGGAGGTGTTTATGCGCAGGTATAGCACATCCTGATGATTTACTGGTAGTTGTCTCCCGGGGTGACTCAAGTACAGGATGGCCCTCAGCATGCCTGCCATTTTTCCTCCTTCCCTTTTCGCCATCTTTTTCCATCTAGGAGGTTTTCAGACTACACGAGAATAATATAAAACCAAAGAAACAGTTCAATGAGATTGGAAGACAATGACCTCTATAACACAAAACATCATCACTTACTTTAAAACAATTATTTCTGTTGGTAGTAGAAGCTTCTCAAACATTTTATGACTCTGTTCCCTGAGTATTTATGTCCCTTTGCACTCTATGGCAGCCAGACTCCAAGGGAGCCTACAGGGCCTCTCTCTAGGAAGCCTTGTTTACTTGTGTAATACACTTTCACCTTCTTTGAAGTTGGGTGAAGGCTATCAGGTGAGGGCTCAGCTTGAGTGACTCTAGAGAGGGAAGCTATGACTGCACAGATTTGTAGCCAGGAAAGGAGGCCAGAGCCTGTGGAGATTGGACAAGGGAGAGAAAGAGTTGCTTTTCTAGTGAGACCAAGAACAACGAAAATTTTCTAGAAGGTTTCAAGATTTAGAACACGAAATTGAGCTCTAAAAGTTTGGGAGATGGACACAAAATTAGTCATATTACTGGATTGTACACTTTAGTTTAACAAAAGAAGTAAAATGTGAGAAGGAGAGTAGTATGGGTTTTGCGATTTAAGTTGATTAGTTTTCCTCAATTTGTATCCTGCATGAGTCTTCTCACAAAAAGGATGGTATGTCTGTGGCTCACCCTTTCTGTGAATTTAAATTTCTTAAAAAGATGTGTGGAAAAAATGACACTTCATTTTTTCATGACATTTTCAATGGGGCAGGAAATGGCAGTATAGTCCATATAGCAAGATTGTCTTGTTCAAATCCTCTATAAGAATTTATAAAAAGGTGAAGAGATGTTTGTGTTAGTCATAAGAGAAAAGCATTATCCAGTGTTTTAGAAAGGATACTGTACTAGGTATTGATTTTTAAAATTTATTTTGTTAATCATGCAAGAGTGAAATTTGGTCTCACTGTAAATCCATTGAAACTCAGGTTTCACATAAGTGAAACGAAACTCTAAGGAAAGACTGGAAGGAAGTTGTGATGGTGCATGCCTGTAATATCAGCACTCTGGAAAGCTGGGGCAGAAGGACTGTGAGCTCAAGCCCCACCTGAGCTATTTAGCAATTTAGCATGACCTTATCTCAAAACAAAAATAAAGAAATACTTTGAAAGTTCTTGACTAGTTCCAAGATCCTAAGATTCTATTTCCATTAGGTCATAGGTCTTTAAATTATAAAGGCTCCATACACAATTACAAGAGAACTATGCCCTCAACACTTACCTATGAGACACTTACGATATTGGGTTCAAAGATTGAAAACAGTCCAGCACAAAGAAAGTTCAAAGGTGATCAAAGGGAGCAGAAAATAAAACACTTTTTCTTAAGTCAATAGTACAAGTTTGTGTCAAGAGTTCCTGTGTTACTAAGGACAGTCTAAAAAATTTCAAGTGACTTGTACTTAAAAGCATACACTGCTGTTTCATCCAAGTAAGTGAAATGGATCCAAAGATGAAAGTCCCATTTTTAATACTGTCACAAATCCAAATTAAGGAGAGGTGTCTGCAAAAGCCTTTGATTATAGATCATAAAATCTTCAGCTTATATCAGACACTGTAAAATTGCTCGGTGACAAATGAAATGCCCACGCACTAAATATATCTTTTAAGCGCCTTGCAGTTCATGTACGTTTATCTCTGAGATACAATAGTACTTCTGCAGGTCACAGGTACAAGGTCAGAAATGCTGGTTCTGCTGTTTGGGAATGTAAGACTTAATGGCCCATTATTCGTGGACATAGAGAAGAAGCATCGAGCAAATACAGACTGTATTTCATGTGGAAACTTCAGAAGCCAATAGACCAGCCATATTTAGAAATAATGATAGACCAGACCCAGCATGCACACTTAGGGCTCAAAAACCACAGAGACTCACCGGGATTCAGCTTTATAACAATAGCTTGCATCTGTGTAGTGTTTTGTGGTGTTTCAAAGAACTTTCACATCCAGTATCTCATTTGATCTTCACAGCACATTGTGAAGTAGGCAAGGGAGGAATTATGCTCCCCATTTTATAGAACAGGAAGCTAGACTTAGAGAGGTTAAGTGACTTGGCCAAGGTCATTCAGATGCCAGGCTACAGAAGCACAGGATTTGAATACATAACTGATGACTTCAGGTTCAGTAATTGTTCCATTCCAACAAGCAAACAATGTCTATTCAGATACACGGTTGGCCACTTTTGGTTCTAAATTTCTACACTGTGGAGAAGCAAAGTATATAGCAGGCATTTTGGATTTTTTTTTTAAGTTTCCTTTCCATTTCCAAATGCCTGGAGGTAAGACAGGTATATTTTGACGATGACAAGAGGAAAATATCTCAGTGGGAAAGCCAATGTGAGAGCTTTCTCCAAGGGGACATTTGGATAAGGAAGAAGGAAAAAAAGCAGAATGTGGTAGATGTTAAAATAGGAGAGTTATAGGCCCCTCAGAAAAGGGGGCAAATGTTGATAGGAAATGGAAATTGAAGTAGTGCAAACATGCTTCTCCATTTTACCTGTTAGTCAGGCAAGCACTTGCCTTTCTTCTCTCCAGTCTCTTTCCCAGCAATTTGTCAGCCTGTGAAACCTCTGTGCAGCTTCTTACTGTTTCTTAGTCACTGAGACATCTAAAAGCTGCTGCATTCTCACCAGCCAAGGGACTTGAATTTTCTCAGTCACCTCTCCCTCTCCCAGTGTTCCATCCTGTCTCTTGTTTTCTCAGAGCCCTCTTTTGCATTCTGGTAAGCAAATGAACCAATTGCTCCCAGTATTATGCAGAGGCTGAGTCTTTCAGGCCATGTGCTATCGTCCCAACAAGAAATGTGAATAGTAAGCCAGCCATGCATACCTGATCCCCCTAGCCTCACTCCTATGGCCCCCAGCATAAGAGATGCCAGTAGCTGTCCACCCCACATGCCGTGATGGCCAATGATCAGTGTTCCTTTCTACTCTTTACTTTAGATAATTGGCAGTAACTAACCAGAAGAAGTAAGAAAAATGCAACCCAATTCATCTTTTTCACCCACAAGTCTTATGGATGGAGACAGTTGGGAGCCTTTTCTCTGATACTCTTCCCATGAACTCAAGAACATATCTGACCTAGAAGACATGAACAGTTAAGAGGTTTTTCTTCCGCTTTTCTTAGCCTCATTTTCATGGCTCAGATGAGCATATTCAGAAACACTATGAGAATAGTTTGCAACCCATGGGTGCATGACACTGAAGGTTGCAAAATCTTGCATGCAAACACCTTAAGCATCTATGACTCAAGTGATCATTTTGTTTTTAAGACTTCCTTGTATCCTGTGGCTCTGACTCATTTGAACACAATCAGAATGGTAATAAGGGATGATAAACCAGAGAAATTGTTAACAATTTCAATCCGTGATGTAAGCCTGAATATCTACTTTCTTTGGATTTTTCAGACAATTAGAAAACAGTCTTTCTATCAAATTGTGTTTTGAAAACTCAGAGAGGTCATAAGCAGGAGGATTCAGCCATCTTTTGCCTTCTCTGCACAACAAAAGGAACTGCAGACTCTAAGGTGTCTTTCTTTCCACCTCAACCTCTGCCTGTTGTCTTTGTTTTCACTGAGAAAGCTCAGAGGCTCCAGACAGTGAGAAAGTTTGCTTGAGATGACTGATAAAGGACTCCAAATTTCACCTTGCACTCAGGATGGCAGTTGGCAAATGCGTTCTCCAAGGGTACTAGAAATAAAATTAGCCTTCTTGCTAGGGAGGAGACACCGCAGTTCTCCTGCCAGGGCCATTTACTTTACAGCTCCAAAGGGATATTGTGGGTGAGAAGCTCACTCCTCCTGCTCCTGTGAGGTACTTCCTACAAGACGGGAGCAAACACAGCCAGGGAGGTAGGAAACAGAAACAACCAAAGGAAACACGATGCGTTAAAGAGAAAATAAATCTAATTGAAAGGAAGCCATATAAGAACTCTGAGTACAGGCTTAGGTGGTGAAAGCAATGAGAAAGGGAGGTGTTGAATTTGCAAGGTTGTGCCTTGTAACCAGTTTCAATGGAAGCCCTGAATAGGCAAGAGAGGGCAGTGTTGATACACGTAAAACAAGTAGAGTATGCTTACAGGCAGAGCCGCAAGACAGTTTTTGTTCAAAATTTATGAATTCTTATTGTTCGTCTCACCCCCAATCTATACTCCCCCACATATACATTTCTCTTAGAAGTTTTGTCTGACCCCTTTCAAATAAGAAACCTGAAAGTAACATCTAACTGGAGTCCTAGTGCAAATTTAACTGTGATGACGGAGAATGAAAAACAAACCAAACCTGGGAAAGGAAAGAAAAACATGATAAATTACTTGTAACTAAATGAAATCATTTCAATCAAAAGCATTTTTTTAAATGAATGAACTTGCTTCTGTGCTTGATTCCAGCTTTAGCAAGAAGATCAAAGAGATTTATGACCTGTGTCTCTTCAAGCTTGATGCCAGAAACGAACATGTTCTCATTAATAGTCATTTTCTCGTCAAAAAGAAGGCTTTTATGCAGACAATGTGCATTGCCTTCGCAGCTTTCTTGTTGGCAAATTTTTTATTAGAAGTGGATGGCGTGTCTTAGAGGATGATGTGTTATATGTGCGTTTCTGTGTGAGCTCTCAGTGATATTCTATTGATTTTATGTTTCAAATATTCTGAACATATATGAAGTTTATGTTCAACTTTCAAATGCTGCCTATATGTTGAGGTGGGAGATGCCCTGACACAGTGAGAGGTCCAGTGGAAAAAGGTAAATCTCTAGCCATGTGGCTGTTTCCAGTCTGACAAGAGGAGGGGATGAAATTTTCTTAGGAGTTCACAATCTACATTTTAGGGTCCCTAGATTCACATTGGGACTCCCCGAGGAAACTGTCATGGAGATTTAAATGATTACCTGCTGAATTTGAGCAATGAAGTTCAAAAGCTGAATAATGGAAAAATGAAGCAAGTAAGTACAAATCTCCCTTCCCCTTTCGGAACAGGATGTTTTGTTCTTCTTCACTGAGTGGTTTCTGTTTGCTTGCTTTTGAGTGCATCAGCCCTAGCCTGTGCTTGAGTATATATTTAAACACACAAAGAAATTATCAAGTACAAATGACTGAAAATTCAGTTGAATAGCCAGTTTGAGGTGCTTTTTCTTTTTATTCACAAAATTCATTAACACACCCAACATATGGATTACTATATATGATCACAGATAAATAATGACATATATTTGGGAAAATTTTTAGTGTGACTTTAAAACAAAGATGACAGAAAGTCATATTTTCATGTTGGGCTTCGAGTTACTGCAGTCCGACATATATCTTCCTACCACCCACTTGGCAGAGCCTTGGACCCACTGGGCCGTCCTAACACTATGTTTCCAGAGATAGCATTCTTCCAGGTTAACTGATTTCTTTCTCAGAGCAAGCTCTTTTCGTGCCTTTTATGAGATTATACCCTCCCAATCCTCTTCGCACTTTTAAAACACTCGTGTTTAGCTTATGTCTTTCCTGCTTTCTTTCCCTCGCATCCAGATTTGGGCATTTGTGTTCTGCAGTTTGTCCTGGGAGAATCTCTCTACCCACCAGGATATCAGATGAAAGTTGTATGTCAGTGACTCCCACATTTCCATTTTGCTCTGGCCTCTGCTCTCATCTCCCAGGAGTGGTACTTCTTCATGTGACACGTCACCACTTGCATGGCTCAGCATGCTTCACATATACGATGACCCACACTACAGCCTTAGCTGTCCTTTTCCCAAAAGCATCTATCTATGCTACAAAAGTTACTACTAGACAGACACAAGCCAAAGTTGATTCTTCCTTCCCTCCCTTTCCAACCTCACCTAGATGATCATGAACAGACGTGCTCCTAGGTGCATGACTATGAATCTGTCTCTAAATAATTTTTCCAAATTTCAATTGCTCTGATCCTATTGCAAACCAACATCTCTCAAAATTTCTATTCTTGCCACTTGTATGTTAAACTCTCCAATGCAATCACCATATAGCAATCAGAATAAACTTTCTAAATGTTTGCTTGATTTTTTTTTTGCATCCCTCCCTAAAATTCTATATTTCCCCCTTCAGTAACATTTCAGTGATGTATAATAGTTGAAAAGGCCCTGGCCTCCCTTAACAAATCCACCTGGTTCTTCTCTGTCCCTTGCCCTCTCTGTTGTATCACTCACACTTCCTACAAATACATTTGCTGGGTTCTGTTCTAATTCAGTGCCTGCTCATTCTATTCTCTTTGCTTTTCCTAGGAGTGGCACATTCACAGCATTTCTGCACAAGTTGCCATGCCGCTTTCCCACAGGCTGTTCTGTTGACCACCACGTGTCACAAATTCTATCCTTGTTATCACTGTAGCCTGTCTTGTTCCTCTCCCTAATCCAGGAGAGCTGAAAGTATGTCCACTTTACTCACCAAGTACCCATTCAGTCTTGGGCCACACCTGCCCCGTACTAGTCACTTAATAAATATATTTTGAGGGCATAATTTTGTAAAGAAATAGAATGAATAAAACATCTATGACTAGAGAAAATGGCTACATTAGGACAGGCTTAAAAAAAGGTAAATTTCTCTGTTAAACTAGAAATGGTTTTTCTTTCAGCTATACACAAATCTTTATAACACAAAATAGCTTTTGTGATTTTTAAGTAATTTAATGTGTAAAATCTTTCTTCTTTCTCAGGACAGAAAATTTTTCTGACGTTAAGAAAACAAAAAGCACTTGAAGATACTATCCCTAAAGTCATGAGACTTTTGCTCAGTGAGCATGAACAATTCTTCATGAAAACATGGATCAGTGCAAATATATCCGCTCATTCTATAACAAACATACTCATTCAAAATCTCCTTGTACGTGTGACAGGAACACTCAACTGAAGTAGACTTTGTTTGGCTGAGGACATATTTTGGTGGCCACTAGTAGTTCTCTAGGGACTCAGAATACTGTGATTTGTAGTACCTACCTTCAAATGGAATGGTGTTCTATTAATTTGTAGAGTTAAAATGTTCCTAATACCCTAATGATCTAATTGAAGAAGTGGAAATTATAGGAGCTTGATAAAAAGTCAAATGAAAAGAAGCAAAACAAATTCCAGGCATCATCCAAATAGTGAAAATTTTAGAACTGAGTCACAAAATTTCCCAAGGATTATGAGGCAGGAAAGCTTGGATCACGTGATATATTACATGTTGTAATCTTCGTGACATCATTTTGGTTGCCAATATTTTTTTTTTTTTTTGTGCAGCCTGACTTGGCTCTTAAAATTTTTGTTGTGCTTGGAAAAGTGAGCTGCCATTAGAAATAGCATGCTGTATTAAAATGAGCTCAATAAACAATGTAGCAGGATACAGGTTTTAAAAAGTTATGTTGAAGTTCCTGACCAAGTCAACTAAAACAGAAAAATTACTCATTATTTCAGCATTATACATACGTGATGAATAGCTAATGAATTTAGTGAATTTTTCACATTTTTTAAAAATTTTTTTGTGCAAGGTCTCACTATGCAGCTCGGACTCTTAGTGATCCTCCTGATTTTGGCTTCTCTAGTGCTGGGATTACAGGCATGCACTGCCACACCCAGACTCCATGGCTGGCTCAGTGTCCCTGGAGGGGGGCGTGGCATGCTTTGCCAGGGATCAAACTCTGGTCCCTGCGCTTACCTAAGCATGCACTTAGTCCGCTGAGCTATATAGCCGGCCCTACCTTTTCCACATTTAAAATAACATTTTTCTCACTTAAAAATAAGATCCTGGAATATCCAAATACAAGGACACCTTCCATTCTCAAGAAATTATTCCCAAATGAGAATTTGTAATTATCAAAGCTCTTGAAAGACCCAATGTTAAATTACGATGGATTGATGAGTTTCACTGGAATCTGGGCAGTCTCTGTTCTCTAGGAGGAGGTGACAATAATAAGGAATAAGGCCAACGGTCTCAGAGAGGGAAGAAATGTGAGAGCCGCACGCGCAT
Source organism: Tympanoctomys barrerae (assembly GCA_002564285.1). Lineage (NCBI taxonomy): Eukaryota > Metazoa > Chordata > Mammalia > Rodentia > Octodontidae > Tympanoctomys > Tympanoctomys barrerae. The sequence continues at coordinate 10,484 of NDGN011322013.1, forward strand.
GCCCACCTTGAATGTTGCGTATCCACAGGGAAAGTGCGTGAAAGGGCAAACGCAGGCCTCTTCCTCCAGGTAACACGTGCGGTGAGAGCGTCCGGCTCAGGCCAGCTGTGCCCAGTGGGAGCGCTGCATTTTCTAACAGACTTTCTCCCACCCAGATCCAACTTCTACGCCCACGCTCTGAAATGCCTGTCCCTCTCCCCCTTCTCACTCACGCCCTCCCTCTCCATGTCACACATCCTGCGTGGATTCAGAGGGTAGATCACACCTTTTGTCATCGTTGTCCACGTAGGCATAAACTCTTTCTTTTGAAATTCCTGTAAAGTAATCATACATGCATCACTTTTGACGTTTGCTTACCTCCCTTCTTCTAGTGTGTCTCCTCTTAGTATCTTCTTTGTATTTTAAGTACTATTCGCGATTGTTTCTCACGAACTTAGGTTTAGATATTAAAATCATATTATAAGCTTCTTTCTTTTCTTTTTGATGCTAGAAATTGAATCCATGACCTCTAGTGTGCTACAGCAGTTCTTTAGATTGTGGGAATCAAGTGCAAGGCCATATATTTCTTTTCACGAAATTCAGAATACTTTTTTGGAAACCTCCTTCACAACTATGGCTTTTCCTTTTGGAGCCTCCCTGAGCCATTAAAATTCCGAAAATCCTGGAGGAAGAATTTTGTTTCCAGTACACCAAACTCTTGCATCAAGAAGAGACACATCTGTTTTCTGCCGTTTTTGTGTCTTTATTGTTCTTAAATTCCAGATTTGGGCTTTCAAATTTGATTTTCATGTCCCTCTACCTCTTATCAAATTCTAGCACTGCAGTGTTCATACCTGAATGAGAATCAGTGGTGACAACATAAGGAAAGGAAATGACTTTGGATTTGGTACTGTGCTAGGTGACCTTGGTCAGCCCAGAGATTGGGTAGCTGTTCTCAGTTTGCTTTTTCTCCTTTTTGTTTCCCTCTTGCCTGTCCTGGATATCTTTATTTACCTGTGTCACAAAAAGCAGAATCCAATGGTGAGGGGCAGAGTTTAATTTTTCCCTAACCAGCCCCCTAATGGCTCATATACAGTAACAAATGTGAAGTTTGCAGGATCTTAGTAGGATGCATTTTATTATCCCAATTCATTGACACAGTTTGACCTAGAGTGCCAAAACTAAAACTGCACAATTGGCATTGTGTTTTAACAGAATACGGAATTTGTCTGATATTGAAAACAAAAAATAAGCCCCACTAACAGGGGCTCAGGGAACTCCTTTTATCAGCTCCAATAAAATCATCATTTCTCACACTCCTGCAGAATAGATGCTTAAAACAAACAGAAAGTAGCAGTGAGTGAGCTACATGGGACAAAGAAGCGAAAAAACTCCTGCAGCATGCGTCAGGGCCATGGTCCTTTGGAAGCCAGGGGTCCTTGCTTGCTGTGGTCCTATTGCTTTTGGTGTTCCTGCCCCCTCCCGCTTCCGGGCTCTTCTGGTTAGGATTTGTGTGAGCAGTGGAACTTAACAGGTTGGTGATCGTCTGAATTAGGGAAAGGAAGCACGTGAAGAGGCTGGCTGTAATGACAAGAAATTTCAGAGCAGCAGTGTTCAGTGTAAGGCAGCACAAAATCCTCTTCATGAGAACAGAGACTGCTTCAAGCTAAAGCAGTTCCAGGCTGGATGGAGCGGTCACTGGCTACCTTGAGTGATAACGTTGCTAGGATATGAAACTCCAAACGCACTGCTCCTGTGAAAGTCGGATTTTATATTGGAAAAACAATAACAACAAAAGCAGATGGGGTGGGGAGAAAGAACATGAGAGAAAAAAAAGGAAAGAAAAGTCAGGAAAACAGTCAGTCCCTGGTGCTTTTCCTGGGCATTAGAGGCACAGGGATGACATCACCAGCAGCCTATCAGAGCTCTCCAGCTTTGTTCAGGTTCCGAAGCCATGTCATCATCGCTGATGCAGCCCAGAAATGAAAATAGAACCATCTCTAAATATACAACAATGAGAGTCGAGTGCTGCTTTTAAAGGAAGAGAAAACCAAGAAAAACTCCTTAAATCATAGTTCCCTTTCATAAAGAAACCAAAATTTAGTTCCCAGAGCCTCTAACCTTGACGTTTTTTTTTCAGTCAGTTTGAGACTACAAACTGGCAATGCACGTTAATTATTACACACATAAGACCACTCCCTAGTCATTCCAATCTGCCCCTAAAGGTGGGACGGAGGCAAGTCAATGCCAACCTAAAAGGCTACAGTGAGACCATGACCACAGTGTTGCGGGAATGACAGTCTGCTGGTTTGGGGCCAAAACACGAAAACAGCAAAGTGGGCAAAGGACTGTCATTGTCAATATGTTGCACTAAGCTAAAAGCACAGTTTACAGTTGTTGAAGTTTGATTGATCTGTTGATAAACACTAATGTTTTCCACTTGACAATTTCTCCATGTTAATTTCTTTAACGCTGGCAGTCCTGCCTGGCAGGGACCTATAAATAGTATCAGTGTCATCATCCTTTTTAAGTTATTAATGAGCCATCGTGTTGCAAGGGGCTGAGATTTGGGGACAGGTTGTGCTTGACTGCAGTTTCTGACATTGATATGCTAGTATTTGGAACTTGGTTGAGATGAGAACATGTTTTAAAAAAATATCACAGCACTGGCCAAATGCATCCATAATAAAAGAGAGTTGTTTGTAATTAGTGACTAATTAAACTTGGGAGAGAGAAATAAAGTGCCAAGCCCCCGTGCGAGGCACATCCTTGACGCCGAAGCATTAGTACTGTCCCCACCACAGTGCTGCTGCTCTCTGCTTTCTTTGCTACCTCTCCCTACACAGCCCCTTTTATCACTGAGATAAATGATTGCTTGACTCTGGAAATCAGCTTTGGCTCAGCCTGCTCTGTCTACCAACTGATGACAGGGGACCAGAGCAACCTTCTCCAATTAGCAGATCCCCCATTAGGCAGCTGGATGCACTGTGAGGGGACACCACACTGCAGCAGCTGAGCCTCCAGGCCAGGTCCCCCACAATGTAGTTAGGAGTCCTAAAGCCAGACACAGGCGTGGACTCAGTAGCACCATATCTTTAAAGACATTTTCTCCCTCATTGGGGATGGTTCAAAGGGGAGCCGAGGGCATCACATGATAGCAAAAATGCCAGTGGTTTCTGTCATGGAGGCCAAATGTCTAGGCGAGAGCAATGCTTTGCAGTAACCAACAACATGAAGAGGCCACCGATCAAGCGGGATTACACTCACACTGAAGTGATCTGCTAGATTTGAGCTTGTGCACTGTGATCCTAAGATGCTCTCCCCGGCCAGGATGTGTAAGAAGCTTGTCTCCATAGTTTCCTTCTAAGTATCCTATTTCCTTCACTTTAAATCACTAATTCCTACCTGTATCTACCCATATCCTTTAGGATTTGCTTTTAAACTATTATAAGTAAACACCTCATTTTTATTAAAGTGTCACTCTCACTCTGAACTATCTATCTATCATCTATTTGAAGAAAGCAGTAAATTAAGAAATATATTTCCATTCAGTATATAATATTCAGAAGATCCTTCTCACAGAGCTTGAGTTCAGAAAATAGAGAAAGTGATGCCCCAATACTTCAGCCTAGAAACACAAAGAAGAGCTTAAACATTTAGCATCTGAGAAGGATATTTTCATCAACTAACCCAAACTGAAAGTGAACTAGCCATTCAGTCTTGGGTCCCGCTTCTTCCCACTCCTTAGCAAGAAAAATGAGCTAAAAAAACTTAGGACAAAAGACAAATTGGGTACGCCATTTTTTTTATAATAATCTAATTAAATTGTCTACCATTCAAAGAACATTAAGGAAAATTTGGGTTGCTACCTTCATACAAATCAACAACCTCCAGTACATAATTATTAGCTATAAACTGGCACCAAAGAAGCAAATGTCTGAGTTCAATAATCTTAGTTATTTTGGGAAGCAGTGTAATGTATTTCTGAAAATAAAGGTCACTAATTTGTTCACGGTTATAATGAGAAACAGAAATGGTTTCATAATACTGAGATTTGTTTCCTCATAAAAGGAGACCATTTGAAACATTTAAGGAATAAATAAGTTTCAATTAATGAAATTAGTAGATTTATGCTTTAGATAACAGGAAGTTTGATTAAACTCAAGATATGATTATAAAATAAGAACTTTTAAAAGGAGGAGGTAAAGCATGAGAGGATGACATGTTCATTTACCTGGAGAGAATTTGGAAGTGTGTATTAGAACCATTCAGCAACAAAAAAAGAAAATATAAATCTTAGTGGGGAGAACTTTACTGTGACAGTTACCTATTCTTACCAAAGTAGCTAATGTGAAGAGTAAGCCATTTAAGGGAAAGTAAGTTGGCTGTGTTGGTGTGTTCCTGCAAGCCTAGCACCCTGGAAAGATGAGGCAGAGGAGCGTGAGTTAAGCCCACCCTGGCCAAGACTTAGACCTTGTTTCAAAACAAAAAGAAAATATCTCAGGGATGCAGCTCAGTGTCAAGGGACTGGGCTCAATCCCCATTACCACAGAAGAAAATTAAAAATTCTCAGGTAACCAGTGTCCATTCTTTAAGGATCACTAACAGACAATTGTATGATGTAACGTAATCAGTGGCAGCTAAGACACAAAAGGGGCCAGATGGGACCAGAATATACATATATTATATTATATTATACATATATATATAGTCCATCACTATTTAATTTTTTAAATATATTTGCGTCCCTAGACCTGGGATTACAGGCATGTGCCACCATGCTCAGTGTCAGTGGCCTGCTCAGCATACCCAACATACCAGCGATTGAATCCCAGTCCCTGCACTTGCCTAAGCAGGCACTTAGTCCACTGAGCTATCTTGCTGGCCTTCACTATTTAAATTATACTACATATAAACACAAACTTATACTTTTGGCCTATTTACATACTTCTGTTTGTATCTTCATAAAACAGCACTTGGTCACTCTGCTAGAATATCATCAGTCTAAAAACAAAGCACAGCCAACTGGTCAGAAGTGTTACTTTCCCCCTTTATGGCTGTAGTTTTAATATATCTTGTGACAATCTCCAAGGAAAGTCTCTAATTTTACATTTCAGAATACATTCCCCCACCTCCAAATTCTTCCCAGACTTGATTAAAAGTCTTTTCTCAGATGTAGAACAATGTAAAATAATTGAAATAAGCAAGAGAAAATCTGTTTTGTGGAGATTCATTCCATCACTGCAGGTCCTGTGACTCAAAGTGACACTATAGGTGAAACAGGACTTCATCAAGTGCTACTTTCTGGGGGAAGGTATGCTTTTGGCAATAATCTACCTTGGTCTTGAGTTAAAACAGTCCATTGTGTATTCCGGAGCTCAGCAGGAGCGCTACAGAAAGGCTCTGGTGTCCTTTCTCTTTCCCGAAGCACTTACCTGCAGTGTTACAGGAACAATAATCATACTCTTGGAGAATTAAGAGTTTAGTTTAAGGTAAAACGAAGCATACCACAAAGAAAGAAATGTTACTAAGGATTTAAGTTTTGGACTATTAGACACATTCTCTGACTGTGAGCTCTTAACATCGTCACTCCTTCAGACTATTTTCTGTAACAGGTTTTTCTGAACCAAATATGCCTGCCTGAGGTTCCACACACAGCCCCGCCACTGGATGACCACACTGCCTCTTGCACAGGGTCCAACTCCCACCCATGGCTACCCTGCACTTACAGCAGAATGGGAGCCTCAAAGTAGGTCTCCTTCCCTGTTTGCAAAGAAACGATACCACGCTTTCTCTCTTCCTTTGTCTAACAAACCCCTCACTCATTCTTTTTGACATGCTTCGCATTTTGTACTACCAACTACTTTGACATTGACAATGATGAAGAGTGGGTATTGAAGCATAGGAGGAGCCCAAAGAGCACATCATCATTAGAGAGTGATGGCACCGATTAATGTCACGTGGCCTACACCTACCTGCAGAAAATGGTTTGGAAGAAGTGTTACTGCTTGCCATTCAAAAGCTGGAAATTAAAAAAAAAAAAAAGAAAAGGAGAAAAAGTTTCAGTTAACACTTTGATGTTTGAGCTGTTATAAGAAAATGCCTCAGACTAGGTAATTTATAAACAATGTAAATTTATATCTCCCAGTTCTGGAGTTGAAGATTAAGGTGTTAAGAGCTTCAGTGCCGTCTCTTCCAAAGGTGCTCCACTCCACAGATCACACCCCTACTCTGCTGTCAAGTGACAGACAGGGCAAGCAACTCATCTCAGAGCTCTTTTACAAAGGCATTAAGCCCTCCTGAATTAATCAGCTCATAAAGGGCCTAATTCTTCACCTCTTCACTCAATTGACTATTGGTTGGGTTTTACTGTGTATATTGGGGAAGGTAAGACACACATACTTAGACCTCGGGACTTGGCAAATTTGATTCGATCAAAGTTTGGTGACACTTGATAATTAACTGGGACCTGAATGCATTTCTCTGCATTGTACTTGCTTCAGAAGCATGTATGCTAAAATTTCTTTGCATTTTCATGATCATAAGTATTTATCAGATAAGTGTTCTTAAAATCTACAAATGTAGACGAAACTTCTGCTTACAAATCTGAGTGCTGTTCTATTGTGTAACAAAGAGGATGCTTCAGAAAATATTCTCAATTCAGGAACAAAGATTCTTCATGAGTTCATTTATAGACTGGATATTTAATTCTTATTGCTTATTTTGGCTATTTATCCCTCTACACAGATTTTTTAAATGTAAGGAACATCCTTCCAGAATTTAAGAATAATGATGTTTAGCTTGAAAGGTTGTAAGGAAGATCCCTACTATTTGTTCTTATTATGCACAGGAAGGGCACAAAGTAAGAGTTGCCCCAACTTGTTACCTAGTAACATTTCTGTGATTGTGGTTCAGAGGCTAGTACAGATGCCAGCTGTGAAACTTGCAAAGTTTCAGTGTGTGCACACAGAGTATTGTAACAAGCGGTCATCTGCTAGACAGAGTTGTACACTATTGCCTGTTCCATCCTGTGAGTGGAATATATTTTGAAAGATACTGCCAATGCCTCAGGATAAACAGAGCCCTAAAACTCTCCACTCCAAAATATAAACTGCATGCTCCCTCAAGCTAATGCCTTCCTGGAATACTCTATGCTTTATTGATTTCGCTCTACTCTGAGCTCCCAAAGCTCTTAAAGTCTGTATCACCCCATTAAGAATGCTTTCTTATACCATCTTGTACTATTAACTAATTGTTTCATGTGTATTGGCCTTGTTCAATGTGATTGTTAGCGCCTCTTGGGTAGAAACCTTCTTCTTCTTTTATACCATTTAGCACTAAGAAAATTCTAAGAATCTAATTGACAGAAATAACCCACTGAATTACTAGCTAATTGATCACCCTACTTGAATTAACAAATTGGATCTTAAATTTGGGTCACACTTCTGATTTGGGCTAGATTTTGATGGAGGGACAATGTACGGAAGGATCAAGAATCAACTAAAAATAGTATCTTTGATGTCAGCCAGCTGCCAAATATTCCATTTCCTAAAAACACTAAATTGTCTTAGAAAATAATTTAATCTTCCCGAAAGAATTTTCAAGAATGTACATGTAATTAGGGACATAATCTAATGCTGAAAATCTTTCAATTGAAAACTGAGGCTATTTATCTAATTTTCTGGGCTTTGTGTTTACAACAGAATCAACAAAAAATCTTTAGGAGAGCTCAACACTTCAAAGTCTAATAAAATGAAATCTTCATACATAATGAGGCACATAAATGTTTGGGGTTCTGAATTAGAAGCATAAGGATAAATGTATATATGGAGTGCTAAGCAAACAACATATAGGAGGAACATTAACAGGTGAGAAATTCAAAGAAAGACATCTGAATGAAACAGATGCTTATAGAAAGAAGTTTGTCAGGAGTAAAGGGATCCAGAAGGCATACTGAAGAGCATCTACAGACAAGCTAACAGAAGCTGGTCCATCTCTCCACCTAAAGAAGCAGAGGAAGGAAGTAATATTTGTGAACCCAGTGCGAGCTAGAATGCTAGAAAATAGCCTCCCTAGAAAGAACTCCAACCACTGAAACAGTCTCTGACAAAGAGAGTGATGAAATAGAAGGGACCAGTACAGAGTCCTAACACTAATCTCATCTTTTGATTTCCTGTTTGTGCTTCTTATTTACTTAACTGAAAACCAACTTGAAACACAATAGGACAGGACAGTCCCAAGTGGCAACTTTTCAGGCCATAGGAGAAATCCAAGCAAGGTAGATGACAGATAGAGAACCAAAAATAGCCAGAATAGTATGTTCATTTTGCCTTTCAGCATTTTTTTTTACCCTTAGCATAGATAACATCCTCATTTCCAATATCAAGAAGAAAGAAAATCTTGGGAGCCTCTGCACCTTCCCTCAGAGTTTTCCTGTTTGGAACAACTTTTCTATTATTCCTCATTAGTAACTTTAGCTACCACTAGCATGCTTCATTATAAGGTAGCAGAAATAAAAATGGTGGCTGATGAAAAACAGAAAGAAATCATCTATTGACATAACATAGGCAATATTATTGTTCCTTGCCTCTTTAACTGGTCATAAGATCAAAAATGGTCATTGTAACTTTATTTTGTCCTTATTCATTGTTTTTTGGGTTTTTTTTGGAATCCAGGAGATTATTTATTTATTTATTTATTTTCTCATTAACTGTATTGAAAATCAATAATTTTTTTTTTTTGGAACAGGGGGTTGAACTCAGGCCCTTGTGCTTGCCAGGGAAACGTTTTTCCACTGAGCCTTCTCTCTGGCCCAGAAAATCAATAATTATGCAGCATATTAAAAATTATAGACAAATATTGAAATGTGAAAGATAAAAGATGTAGACAGAGTGAATTTTAGAGAAATATTTCTGAAATGAATACATAGCATGAGATTAATAATAAAGTACATTGTAAATAACTTATTTACAAACTTAAATGAATATAACAATAAAAATTATCTAAAATAAAAATGAAGAAGAAAGAATTTACAGAATTATGCCCAAGAGAAAGTAGAAGGAAGCTATTCACACAAGAAGGTTAAGTAGTGGGTAGGAAGTCATGAAATAGTTCACTCTGTGCCAAAAAAAAAAAAATATATATATATATATATATATATATCCATATAATTGGAATTCTCAAAGTAGTGAGGGGTAGGCAATAAATATTTAAAGATTAAAAGTTTCTGAATTTAGTTGAAATTATAGCACTTTGATACCAAATCTTATCTGGCCCCGCTTCTTTATTTGGTGACATAAGAGAAACTTTCATCACACGGGATCTGAGATTTAATGGTCTTGTTTATATCAGTTTGCTAAAGTTTTCCATGAATGGGAAGCAGGACATTGGCAAGAACACTTGCAATGATGCTTCTGGGATGAGGCTTTCCCACGCATTCCTTACCCTTCCTGCCTAAATAGCTTCCTTATACTTTCCCCTGGGCAGAGTTGGTTAGCCAGGAGCCCAAAACAGTCCAAGGCAAGTTCAGCTTGCAATTAATGAAATCATAGCCATGTTCTCCAGTGTTTCTGAATCTGACTCCGATGGGCTTAAACAATAGTGGTAAAGAACCCCAAAGTCACTGATGAGGGTGGATCTACTCTTTATATTATCTACTCTTCATTGGTTGTGCCTCTTAGCCACAAAATTTTCATTCCCATGTGCAGGCTGACAAAGCAACCACCATCTAGCTAGCTAGTGTTGGTGATGTGACTGAAGAGAAAGAAAATTGTCAACTATTCACTGATTTTGAAAGGCCTGGAAAGTTATGCGCATTTCTTCTGATCACATTTCATTGGCCAGAGTGAGTCATATGACCACACCTGATCTAGAGCAGGAAGCTGCGATCTTCGCTTAGGTAAGGCAGACATTATTTACGAGCAAGGATGCAGTCCACCAAGCTCGCTGAGTTCAGAGTTGCTAGAATTGAAGGCAGATGCTTGAATATGAGTTACTTGGTGATGAGGATGATGTTAGGCTGTTTTTATTGTTTGTTAAAGGCTAGTTGCATGGCTTACGGGACACTATCTTGAACTTGCAATGTGTTCTTTTTTAGACGACAATGCTGGCTAAGAGATGAGTCACTTGTGTTCTCTGTTGCTGCAATACCATTTCGCTATCAAACCTTCAAGATCCGTTCCCTCCATTTCTTTTCCTTGCTTTGTGGTCCAGACTGGCTTCAATAGGTTTTTTTGTTGTTGTTGTTGTTGTTGTTTGTTTGGTTGGTTGGTTTTTTTTTAATTTGTATTTATTTATTTGTTTTGTGTGTATCTGTGTGTGTGCGGCCAGCTCAGCCCACCAGGGGTCGGGTCTGGCTGGCATGTGGTGCTGGGGGATCGAACTGCGG